>JANHGB010040285.1:0-15377 GCA_026283785.1 Coracopsis vasa | reverse complement strand
TCTTTTTGTCTGTACCTTACCAGAACTGTATCAGTTTGTGCCTCAGAATTCATTCAAATACTTATGACTCTTCAGGAGACTTGATAAAAGATATTTAAGCAAAATCAAATTTTCTTTACTAAACACATTAAAATTATGTTAAATACTTTATAAGTTAGTTATTTGCCAAAAACTTGATTTCTTTGTCTTCCTGGTCCATTTCTTCCGTATTCTTCCACTGTGGAGGTTGTTTTACTGTTTTTTTTGTGTTGTGGGTTTCTTTCCTTTTTTTTTTTTTTTTTTTTTTCTACTTTAATTTCCCTCAGGGGACCCTGACACTCTTCAAATATGCTATGATAACTGGCACTGTAGCGTGCAAGCATGAAATGTGTTTCTACATAGGCCCATATGCGTAATAAAAGTAAGAAAGTAATGCCATGATGTGGGTTTCCCAGGGAAGCTGGGGGCACTGCACTCTGTAGCACTGCTGAAATCCCTGGGGGAAGTGGTTGCTTCTCTCCCTTTACCCTCCCTGCATAATTCCAAACTGCATGATCAGGGTTACCATATGTGACATACCTGTACCAGGTGGCACTGCTTTTCCTGATGTCAGTACACTAGTGTTTTATGTAGTTTAGCCCCTGAAAGTTGTGATGATGGGGGCATAAATACCTCAGTGCTTTGCTTACTGCTGTGCTTGGGTTGTGGTGTGTTAATGAAGGCTTCCTTTGCTTTTTTCCATCAGGTGATTTTCAAGTGCAGTCAGAAAGGTCAGTATATTTCCTTTTTTCCACTTACCTTCTTCCATTCCTCAATATCCTGAATCTCAGTCTCGGAAGCACATTTCCTAATTCTGCTTGAACTGCATCCTCTTTCTCTTCTCCCCTCCACTCCCTGCCTCTTCTTCATCCTCTCTGCAATGTTTTCTTTAAATCCTCCTGCTGATTTCTCTTCAGTTAATTTTCATTACCATTTACATCAGAACACAAAACCTCTTACTGTTTCCCTTACTTGATTATTTTGAATATGTTAAAATAAATAAATATATAGTTGTGTTATCTTGCTTAAGTGGCTGGCATCAAGTATTTCACTTGGTCAGAGTAAGTGGTGCTTCAGAAAGGAGTTCAGGCTTGACAGTCTGCTCTTGCACATCTGTTCCTACTAGCTTCAGATGTTATTTCCTTGCTGAAAGTAGCCACCTCCACAGAATAATATGGTAACTCCTTCAGCCACCCTAACAAGGCAGAAGGATGTCTGTCTGTGTTTCATTCATTACAGCAGCAAGATTTTGTCTGTCGCTGCAGCTGGCTTTCCATTAGTGCAGGGGAGCAGGTGCTTTCAGAAAAAGCAAGTATCTGTGTGCCCAGATATCCTGGCTCACAAGTCATGTAGAAAGGAAGCATTACACTGTGGGCTGGGTAACTTGAGTTTATTCATCCTTATTGCTTATTCTAGTGGGAGCAGAGTGAGCATGAGCACATGAGCGTCTTCTAGGTAATCTCTAGTGGTTTGCTCTGTTGACTTTGACAAAAGCTGTAAATTACAGATTCATATCTTGCAGTTAGGAGGTAGCCTTTTCTTTCTATACCTATTTAAATAGTTACCAAAGTCAGCAGTAGAAGTATCTGAAGCTCTTTTTTACAAAGAAGTTACCAGTTCCCTTTTCTGTCTGGGGGTAGATATTTGGAGGCTTGGTTTTAAAATGAATCCACAGCTGTGGTATTTTTACTCCTTCAACACAACAAACTGTAGTTGCTTCAACTATTTTTTTACAAGAAAACCAGCTCTCTGTTATCTGTAACCTTTGCAATGATTTTTCTAGGGAAAATACAGATCGTGAATTTATTTTTACCTGAACTAGGGCGTCTAGTGACAGAAGAAAATATTTACTGGAGTCTGAGGCAGGAGGTAAGATTCCTACTAGGAGAAGGAAATTACAGGTACATGCACACATAAGTGGGTGTAATGACATACAAGATGTGAAAAATATGTTCCTGAGCCATTTTCCTTCCTTTTCTGCTCCTCCTTCCATGGGGGAAAGGCCTTGAAGACCCTAAACTCTATACTTGGCAGTCTCTCACGGGAGGAGAGGAAGAAATTCCCTCTATCTGAGGAGATGTGCTCACTCACGTAAGTGGTTTTCCCTCCAGCTCCTGTAGCTAAACTTCCTTCCTCTTCACTGCAATAAGAGTTAAAGTTATTTCCACTTTAACATGTTGCATTATGTTGTTTCAGGAAAGACTTTGCAAAAACTATGCTGGAGGTTGGTGGTAAGAAGTACTTAGTGGTTATTCTTATGAACTTGGGGGGCCTCTACAACTTTGCTACTTCTGCTTATTTATTATCAACTAATTATAATTTTAATTATTTCCTTGTGATGAGCTGATACTTGGGGAGAAAAATTTGGTGGTACCTTAAGAAAATATTAATCAAAATTGTTAGATGCAACAATGTATTTGTTCTGTCTGATTAGTATTAGTAATTTGTATTAACTAATAAGAAAAGCTAAACTGAAGAACGTGGGAAGGTAATTAGATCAACTTTATGTACTTATTTACAAAGTATGCTGGCTGTCTTAGTCTTTAAAAAGAAAACTTGAACTACTTTGCCCTGATGTGGACAAACTTCAGTTACTAAGGTTTATAGCCTCCTGTGCAAAATCATTTTTGTTTTCTCCTAGCAATAACACTTTCTAGGGCACTAGCATGGTATGTGAAATGTAACTTAATCCCAGTGCAAAAGTGATGAGGCTTCACTCTTGTCCCCTCCCTGATCCTCAAAACCATCTCCTGACATACACACGTGTTGTGGTTAAGTGCTTTGTACCTTTACCTTCCTGAGCCACATATAGCCAAGGGCTCCTGGGGCTAATGCTTGCCTCTTATCCTCTCTGTTTTCCTAGGTGAAACATATGTGGAGCTAGCTGCTGAATATGACTGTGTAGTATATAAGTGCAAGAATAGTAATGCTATAACCCTCTGTTACGTTGAGAGATGATGTTTATCTTGTGCTTATGTTTACCACGTAGATTATGACCTTCAGGTTGCCCTTTCAGAAGCACTTTGTAGGTTAATGACCAAAAAATGGAGGGATGACCTTGTTCACCACTGGTTTGAAGATAACTATCTTGCTGAAGCTTTCAAAGAGATCAAGGATGGAGAATTTGAGACGGTGAGGGCCTTTATTTTGAAAACAACATACTTGACAAGTCTGCATAGGGGCTAGTTTTGGCTGAGTTCAGTCAGAATGCCCTTGTAAAAAGTTCCTACGAAACTGATTTTATAAATACATGAAGTTATTTAGCCATTTGTGGAAGTTTTTTTTGGTTTTGTTTGTTTGTTTTTTGGAGGGAGGGGATTTGTTGTGGTTTTTGATCTGGCAAATGTAAAATGACATATTGTTAAAATAGCTCTTATTTCAAAGGGTTTTTTTACTTGAGCATAAATCAATTAGTTTTTATGATGTATCTTTGGAGGCCTGCTCATCATAAGTTGGGTCCAACCGTTTGTAGCAACTTGATTCTTTCTTTCCCAGTAGCCTTTGGCATCACACTCACTACCCAAAAGCTTATTACTGGTGTAGAGGTTACACAGCCCAACAGAATAACTCTTGCAATGGAAATATAGCCTGATTTTTAACAAGATGTCATTTGTCTTGAAGGACTGCAGAAAATTTCTTAACCAGCTAAATGAAAGGCTTGAGGATGGAAGAAGGTAAGCTGCAAAACAACAGAATAAGCTGATGCTGCTGCTACTGCAGAGAGGAAAAACTAGGATTGCAATCTGAGTTATGTTTCATATATATGTATATATAAAGGTCTAATATGTGGATAATTAAGTTCTTAAGAAAGATTTTGTTTGTTTTAATGGTAGTTCTTTTGGAAGTAAAATCAATCAAAAGTAATATATTACTACTAAAATACTGCATTCTCCAAGCTTAATTTACTTCTAGGGATTTTTTTTTTTTTTTGAACAATAAGATTAGTAAATGAACTTAATGATTTTTATTTTTTTTATTTTTCATAAAGTCATATCCTGATGCTGAATGTGTCATGTGAAGTCTCCTTTTCTTCCAGAGTCTATTCATTTCCTTGCATATCTGCTTTTGTTGACATGAATGAGGTAATAGTCCCTAATGCTGTGACACTTTCCCTACAGTGTTACTGCTGTTTAAATATTACTGTTTATGGTATATGATGGGTGTTTTTCTTTTCCTCTCTCTTTTTCGTTGAAGCTTAATTTTCTGGAGTGTAGAGTGTAACCTTCTGTTCTAGTTGGAAAGTTTGCTTATTTGTCATTAGCTCTCAGCCTGCTGTTGCTGACTTTGCTTTTGTAACAGACAGATGATACAGACAGCGCTTCTCTTCATGGTGATGACAGAAGAGAGATCTCTAAAGAGAAACAGTAGGACAGGAAAACACTGATTCCTCTGGCAGAGCTGCTCCCAGACTGCCAGAAAACAAGATTAGCCTGATGCCCCTGTAGGAGAGGTCACAGTTATAGATCCTGCAGATTGCTTTAGTCTTTTTTAAGTACATGTACTTCTGGCACCATTCCTGGCAGCTGAATTAAATCAAAATCAAGTCAATGGAAGTTTGTTCCACTGCTTCTGCTTATTTCGAGTGCTCAGAAACACAGAAAATTTTTGTAAACTCTTTTCCTGCCCCAAACATGCAACCATTTGTGTTTTGCCTTTCCCTTGGCTGAGGTAGAGCCACATCTGACTTGTGGCTATGGTTGGGTGAGCAGTAGGCTGGCAACTCACAGGTTAATCCCAGTTCTTATTCCTGTGAGGTATGCATATGTGTATGTAAATACGTAGAGCAATGCTTTCCAATTTTCTCTTGTTAAACTGAGAATGATACAGCAGTTTGGGATTTTCCTGGGAACAGCAGTGCTCTTGTTGTGCTTCCCAGGTGAAGAAGCCAGCAGATGAGAAGCTGGAGAAGTTCTGGATTGACTTCAACACTGGCACAGAGAGTGTGACTTTCTATGTGCAGGGTAGTGAGGTAAAATGAAAGCCCAGGTAATCTTAGAATTAGCTTAATGCAGCAGGCGCTTGCTCAGCCCTTCTGATGTGGTGGCTTTGGTTTTCAAAGGATGCTCTTTGGGACTCTGTGAGGCTGTTGAAAGAAGCAGTCAGAAGTTACAGCTTAAAGGGTAAGATTCTCTCTAGCATTATCCTCCGTCTTGCTGTGGGTCCAGAAGGCACATGGAGCCAACCTAAAATCATGCCATCACCAAAGACAATTCCTGTGTTGTCTTCTGCCTCCCTGTCATGTCCTTTGATCAAGCTTTGCTGCTTGGACTGTGTGGGGGCCTGTTTGGCACAATTAGCTACTCTCCTGACCCAAGCAGGACATGTTGTGGGGTCAGTTCATAAATGTCCTGAGGAATAGCGTACTCAATTAGAACCAGTGAGAAATGGGTGATCAGAGTAATTAAGAACACATGGGCAAGATATAAAAGAGACTTTAAAAAATCCCAAACAATTATTCAGATGTTTTTGAGGTGATAGACTAAGTGGCTTGCTCTAAAACAAAATTTAACTGTTTGGTTTTTTGTTTGGTTTTTGAACAGAGGAGGATGGAGAAAAGATTGTTAAAATTAATATGGAGACTCCGGCTACTTTTAACCAAAAAGAAGTAACAAAAATCAAAATATTTTTCAGTGCTGAGTTTGAAATCCTTAGTATCCTTGGAAAAGTCTTGGGAGATGAAAAAATGACGGTAAGCTCTTAGCATGACTCCTCTTTTCTAAACTATATTTTACTTGGTAGGCACAGGGCAAAAACACTCAGTGAGGTCTGTGGGCATTTTAATTTTTTTTTCTTTTTTTACATGGTCTTTTTTCCCCTTCTATGCCTGTTTGCTTATATTCCCTTTGTGGATTTGTGGCTTTCCATATTGATGTTCTTAGCTTTGGCCTGAAAGAGGTTATCGACTTTAGGAAATAAGTTTCAAGGACTCAAATCCATGGTTTAGAAGCTGGAAGGTTTAACTGGTTTGTTAATCAGTTCAGTGAGTTGTGATTACTTTTGCTGAGTTTCCGAGTAGGAAATAAAACATACGGCATTTAAGTGCATAACTTGAATTATAAACATGCTTTACGTTAGCTTGAAGTATTGCATTGCACAGGATGAGCAAATCGTGACACAACAACTTAGATGAAAAGGGGTGCTGCAAGTCATGAATCTTTGATTGACTTTTTAGATAGTAATTCTAGATTAAAAGTAGAATACTTTTTAAGATCTCAAGTTTATTCTTTAATAAGCTAATGTAAAAACATCATGTGGGTTTTTTCTTTTTTTTTTTGGTAGATGCTAATGTAGTAAATATTTTATACTTTCATCCACAGAGCATGGAGTTTGCGGGAAACCTTAGGTGACAGCAAATAGCCATAGTATAGTGGCCGTCATTTATCTTTGCAGGAGTTGAATCCTTTCCAAATGGTCAATTTAGCATCCAATGATTTCTTGCTGGCAATTTACAACTGTTAGTTTTGTTATTAGTTAGCTGTCTTCACTAGATAAAGACTCTACTTTTTTTATAAGGTCACTTTCACATGAGATTAATTCACTCCAACAGATAAATGTGGCTGAAGAGGAGCCTGTCCATGGTGGGAAGCAAGCCAGGCAGAATGAAGCAGGTGATTTAAAAAAATTGGTTTATTTCATGAAATTTAAGTCGCTCAGTTTTAAAATGAGTATCTTCACTTGCAGATTACACATTACAGTTAACCACAGTAAAAACTGAAACAAACAACCCCCAGACTCAATCTTTTACCACTGATATCTCCTGAGCTTGGCAGCTGGTGTTAGTGGTGGATGCGGACTCCCTCTAGCCCAGGGAGTGAGGATGAGGCACCATGGCCATGTGCTGCTGGGATTGCTGGTACTGCAGTGGGATGCACCCATCTGTCCTCCCTTCTTGCTTGCCCCATGCATGGTTCCTGGTTTGGCTTTGCTGTGTGGGTGTCTGTGGGAGATTCCCTGCAGCAGGGGATGGTGCCACTTTTGTGCCCATAGAAGCACAGGTCTTCTGATGGACCAGTCTGGTACCTTGGCACTTAACATCTCCTCTGTGCTGGGCATGTGTGGTGGGAAAGCCAAGCTTTCTGTAGGGCTTCTGATTCTTCTCAAAAGGTGATATGATAGAGAATGGTGTGCTCCAATTCACTTACCCACACAGGGTGGATGATGCCTTGGAAATGCTGGGTGCTGTTGTGGAGGTGCAGCTGGGGGAGAAGAAACACTCAGCTGCAGTCCCTGCTTGTGGAGAGAGATGAGCAGCAGCACAGCTGCTTTCTACAGGCAGTGACCTGCTGGAGTATGCAGGGGCATTGCGAGTGCTGCTCTAAATACTTTATGTGACAGGTTTTGTGCCCCATCTACAAATGTAGCTGCTTGTCTTAGGGCAGAAAAGGCTCTTAGCTGAACCTGGAATAGCCATTATTTTTTAGTTCTCGTCAGCCTTCAGCCAGTGCTTTATATTTCTTTGAATTGGGAGCACTGATTTTTTTTCATGATCAAATGTCCTGTGCTGGCAGTGAACATCTTCTGCAAGATGTCTTCTTCCAGCATCATTTAACTGAGTTTGATTTTGTTCCAAATATGATGGATGATGAGGGAACACAGAGCCTGAAGTACAGATGTGACACTTGTGTTCCTGATCCAAAGGAAGGTCCAAGCCTGGCACTTGTGCAAGAGGAAGAAAAAGTAGCTAATTTCTTTCATTTTATCCTGCTCTGAAGCTCTTCTGTAAATCTCCACCAAGGCTGTGACCCACAGTTCAAGTAAAAGCTGCTCTCAGCACAAAAGCAAGAGGGGGTGCATGATCAAAATTAGTCTTAAACAGGAAATGTTTCCTCGGCTCAATTTTACCATCAAATTATTTGGGAGGTGGCTTTTTTCTGTGTAGTGTTCTTTTCTCTTTGGAGCTTGGGATACATCCTTGCTGCAAAATTGTCTGCATTTCAGTTTTTAAAGTGATTAATTCTTGTATAGATTATTTCTTGGTGTAACTTTCATCGTAGAAATTTCCACGTTTTAAGGTTGTGAATTTGTAGCTCTTTTTCTACTGCTACCACCTGACATCTCAGAAATGAACTGAAAGTTTGAAGAGCACTTAGGTAGCATTATTTCTGTGCCAATATTAAAGACAAATTTTTACTTTCCTCTTAGTTACTGTGCATTTCAGATTTATCCAGGTGAACACTTGGAAGAGTTACTTCCAGTTCTAAATGTCTGAGGCAGTAGCTTTTTTAGTAGTCTTAATTTTCCCCCAGTTACAACCCAAAATCAGCTAGAAGGGAAGTCCTCCAGATTCTGGGGGTGCAGGTGAGGGAGAAGATCCTTCGTCAGTGTCCACCATGAAGCACTTGCAGATGTACAAGGTGGGCACTATTACTTGAAGAAATCAAGGTGTACAAAGGGCAGAAGAAACAACTTTTGTAGTGCCCCATGGATGTCCAATTGAGTGGAACAGAGATGGTGGAAGATCCCGTCGGTCTGTTACTTTAGCCAGACACAAGGGCCTGTTGCATGTTTTCCAGAGCTAAGAGTCAAGGTAGCAATAAGATGATAAACTTGTATGTATTAATGTAGTATGAATGGCTTAGAAATGGGTAGGCTCAAGATGCTTCTTATTTAACATTGCAATTCTGCACAGGGTAGTTTGGAGATGTTTGGTTTTGTTCGTTCTATTGAACATGATCTGCAGATTTTTGCACCTAATAAGTGATACTGTTATGCTTTTATGCAAGTGTGCAAGAATGGAGAGGGGTAGTGGTATATGTGTTCAATTACTGCAATGATGTTCTCACCCTGATTGCTGTTCTGCAGTGGTATCTAAGTCCACTAATCCACAGAAGAGGAAAGATCCTTCAGACTCTGAAAACACGGAGACTCTACCAGACAACTTAGCTTCTCAGGACAGCCAGCAGCTAACAGACACTGTAGCAGTAAGTGTGTGGTAAAATAGTCCTTGTGCCCCTCTTTCTGCTCCTCTAGTCTGCTTTTATAGGTGTGGTTAAAACCTTTCAAAGAAAACTAGTTTGTATCCAGATCCAACAGTGTTTTCAAATCCTAAATTATATCTGTGGGAAGTCAGCACAACTGCTTACCTCCAGAGCTGCAATTTTAGCAAAATCGCTTTAAAAGAGAAGAAATTTTGCTCCCTCCTATAAGGGGCCGATGGGATGCTTTTAGTGAGAAGCTTATGTTATCATTTATATGCAATCTGAAGTGTTTTTTGGGGTTGATGATTAACCTGTTATCCAGCTATTGCCACAGGTTAGCACTGAAAATCTTAGTTACCAAAAAAGAAAAGCCGACCCCAAACCCATTTCTTTATTGGTCATATGCATGCTCTGTTCATGGTCTCATGTCTCCAAGCAGGAAACGGTTAACTCTGCTGTCACCATGATTACAGTGAGCCAACAAACTGAGATGGAAGATGCTAATGAAGGCTCAGGTCAGGCATGGCTTCTTTCAGTTCCTTAAGTTAAGTGTCACCCAGGTGATGCAGTGAAGGCTCTGATTTTGTGGGCCTTACAGCAAAAGCAGATAAAAGGTTTCATAGTAGCTCCAGAGGGTGAAGCTGTAGTTTCCTTGCCTTCTTCAGCAAAGAAGTCGAAAGCTCCATCTCAAAGGATGAAAGCTAAGCCTAGGTGAGTGTCTTGCAGACAGAAAGCAGCAGCATGGGCTTTTTTTCTGGTATGGTTTTGTTGTCCCTTCCCTGGGGTTTTAATGCATGTGATTTTGAGGTTTATTCCATCACTTATAAAGTGGAAAAAAAAAAAGATTCTGTTTTGCCACCTTGGCTAGCAAAGCTAGTTGCTCAGAGTTACAGCACTTTAGAGTTGCAGAATGGTGGTGTTTGGTTGCTAGTTTGGCTGCTGCTTTGGTGTGAGTTTATTTCTCATCATGGATTTAATCTAAACACAAGACGAGCATACAGCTGTATTAAAGAGAGTTTAACTTCAGCTGTGTAAATGGTGCTCACCAGATATGTAGCTATTCATAATGAGGACTCATGACCTTTGTGAAAGATCATGTGAATTGGAGTTCACCTTGACATTAGTAATACCTTTTTTTCCAGAACTTTGCAGGACAGCATTTCTTATAATTAATAAGTTGGACTTTTGTAGAGCTACCAGTCAGCTTTCTTCCCTACACACCTTTTAAACCACTGCTTTGATGCTAATGGGTGCAAGGGTTTTTTTTTTTCACTCCCTCTCTGCACTGCGTTCCCTTCATGTGTCCTCTTATCCCCAGTGAGAAGCCCATAGAAGAAACACCTGTGGAGGAGTCAACACCAAAGGTATGTTTGCCTTGAGCCCCGTCTGCGCAAAGAGACAAGAGGCAGAGATACTCTGGTGAAGCTGCAGAAGAAAGTTGGGATGGATTGTGTCACTCTTACTTTTGAGCACTCTCTTGAGCCTGTGTGGTGTCATACCTGGTGTAAAGTGTCATTTAGCACCAGGAGTGAGCTGCAGAGGCAACAGCTGCAAACCTCATTCTAGTGTGGTCCAACCAAGTAAGTCAAGCTCAGATGAGTTTATTCAGTGTATACACCACTTGGTACTGGTATATATATTGAATATGTATGTGTACAATGTATATGTGCCTGTGCCCAGGAGCAAACCATCCTGGCCCTGTGTGGTACAAACTCGCATGTCACAAGACTCATGTGTGGTCTGTAAGACTAAAGGTTTGCTTCCCTTCAGAAAACAAGTTTTGGAAGTCTGCAGGCATATTTATTCAGTTTTATATCTGAGCTCTAATTGGTCCGACCATGCTATATCTGTTTCTGTGCTCCTGGCATAGCAGCTTGTCAACCAGGACAAGTTAACAAGTAACAGAGAGCTATCTGTAGTTGCATTTCTTTAGACAACACAAGTACTTGGAAATTTCTATTGATTAGCCGAGGTGTACAAATGAAAGTAATGCACAAGAGAAATTAAATTCCCAAAGTGATAGTTTTAATTTGAAGTAAGTACTTAGCTTAAGTAGGTCCTTAGCTTTCTTAGTAAGAAATAACATTTTAAATTTATTCTTGGGTTTATGCTTCCAGACACTAGTTCTAGATTTTCTTATTATTATTTTAACTGACAGTTCAAAGGTTTTGTAACACTTGCCCACTGCACAATGAATTCAAAACTTTTGAATTACTTCTTTCTGTATCCTCACACTCTTGGCCACTTCAGTTTAAGCTCTGGGAGTCCTGTCCTTACTGATAAAGACCTGCGGGAAACAGTTGCACCTGGACAGTTGCAATAGGAGGAATGAAGTTTTCAGGCATGCCTGACTTCTGCTTTTAGCAGGCTCCAGGATACAAATGTGACTTTGTGTATTGTTGTTTAGGTCTTGCCACTCTCTTCTCAGAATGATGCTGCTTCGGTAAAAGGAAACAGAAAAAAGAGTTTGGCCAAGCAGAGGACTGAAGGCAGGTATGACACATGAGTCCTGTGCCTGTGCAGAGACTGGTGCACCAGGTGATTTTAGACCATTTCTAGTGCTAATGTGGGGAGGGTGTGCCCATGGCATGGACTGTCTGAACAAAACAGACAGCAGAAAAAGCAGGAGGCTACAAAGAGTCATAACTTACCTTAGTGAGAACCTTTGGGTCCCCAAAGGGATGAAATCTTCAGAAACTAATTCTAGTCAGCCAAAAATGACCTCATGTCTGTGATACTATCTCAAGTTGGCTTTTCCATTTTTCCTCACCCAAATGTAATCCATCCTCTAGTGAGTGAAGTTATGAGTGGCAGCTTCCTTCACAAATACCTGAGCTTTTTCAGATATTTTGCTGGTTCTTTGGAATTGTGTGTCCTGCAGTTTCAGAATGGTCTCTTTATCCAGTTGTCCCCTTCCCTCACACCATACATTGGTCTGCTGATGTTTAAAGTTAGTGCCACTGCAGGCAGAAGCACGCAAGGGTTTGAGTGTAATGAGCAGTTTGCAGCACTGGAAGTCTGTCTTGTTGCACCTTCCTCCTGCGCTCTCTGCCAAGTGCAGTGTGCAAGTTCATGTCTTCTGCTGGGCAGGAGAGCAAATGAATTGCAGATGAAGATTTCTGCTGCAGTTCTGGCTGTTCTGGGACCTCCTCAGGTGTCCTGCTTCAGTCTACTGACCATTAGCTTAAAAAAAACCCCAGCCAAATGTTTAGATTAATTTTTTTGGTTGATCGTAGATAAGAATGGGTAAATTTGCTGCAGGGCTTGATCATTACTACAGGTTGAGTTTTAAGACCAAATAATTTGCCGCAGCAAATACCTGTTGTAAAACAGGAGCAGCAGTATAGAAGTTAGAGCTAAAGAGCTTTTTAGTTTGGTCGTTCTGCTCCCTCTAGTGTTTCATCTGAAAAATGAGCTTTTCTGTAGGAAACTAACGAGGAGCTCAGTCCTTTAGTCTTCCTACTCCTTCACTAGTAAGAAGGGGAAGGTGTACTGTATGTCGAGCAATAATTCCAGGATTTTTTAAATAGTTACAGTTTGGAGAAAGAAAAAGTTGAGTTAAAGTACAGTTAAATGTTGAAGGAAGTGAAAACAAATCTAGATGCATACAGAGAAGTGATTAGAGAACAAGCATTAAATGTTAGACTTCAAAAGGTGATTAAATGGATTTTTTTTTTTCCTCTTAGATGTTTCTGAAATTCTCTTTCCGTTCATGATTTCTTCCTGCCGCATATTGTTATTGGCGATGCGGGAACAAAACGTCCATGATATAATGGGAATAGGTTAACTTGTGTCTTCTGAATATTTCTCTTAAATTGCAATCAAAAGAGTGAGAATTAAGACAGGCAATAATAGAGACTAAGTAGGAAAGGAACAAGCTGGTTTCTGTTTGGGGTTTTTTTTAGAAGTATTGTTAGGCATATAAGGTATTGGAGTGCTTACTGTGTAACAGAATTCATAGGGGAGGGGAGCAAACCCAAACCCTGTTATCCCCCCATATTCTTAGTGAAGTTCTATAGATTGACTCTTCACAATTGTATGTATGTCACTGTCACATATATGTTGTCTTGCAGGAAGGAAATTTATGACTTTGAAAATTCAGACTCTGCAAGCCATGAAAAGGTAAAGTTGGACCAGAGGCTATCAAGAGATGCGCTAAGGTCCCAGCTCAGCAGCTAACAGAGTAACTTGAAGCAGCGGATGTCTCTTACTGCAGAAATGCAGGAAGGATGGATGTGCTGTTATAGCAAACCAGACATGTGGGAATCTGTGGCTCTTGGTTTTTCTGTATGGTGCTAGACATGGAAAAATATTTCTTTGGGGGGTGGGGGTATGGGGGAATGCTGATCACTACTTGCATTTTGTGGTGAGTAACGTATGATAAAACCAACTGCAACAGAAATTTGAGCTGTTGCTTGACTAAGGTTAGGGGATATCTTTGCAGTTGAAGGCGAAACTCTGCCTTTTACTGAACGTTGAAAGCAGATTGCTGGGTGTCCTTTGCTTTGCACTCTTCAGCTAAACCAGAAGAGACTGAAATCTGTTTCAAGACATACTTTGCATGTTGGGAGCCACTGGTTAAAGGCAGTCCTCCCAAAACTTTTGTTGGAAATTCTGCTTCACTTGTATTTGCAGACTTAGAAAAAAATCAAGTAAAAATCAGTCCCTCTGCCTGCTTTGAAGTTTTGTCCAATGAGGGTTTTCTGAGGAAGCATAAAACTTGCTTCTGATGGCTTCTGTCAAAGTAGCTCCACTATACAAACCCTTTGGCTTTTAGCCTTTTCCCTGGTGTCGCTGCTGCCTGCTAATGCAGAGGCAATGGGTGCTGAATGGGACATCCCTTATTTCTGCTGCAAACTGGGCACCGTCCAAACCTTGCTACTGCCACTGGGTGTCAGCATAAAACCCTGCTTCATGGTACCCTGCCCCGCCTCCCAGCAGCCGGATCCAAAGCCGGTCCCGTGCTGTGTGCCACACTTAGGGCATGCTATAGTGGAGCTGTTGCTCCATTTCTGTTACATTTTAATTTTGTAGGTTGTTTTATGGGGTAATTGGACTTTAAGACAAACACCTGTTTTTCTTTTAGATTGCTGAAGCTAAAGAAAAGATTCTTGGCGAGAAAGTTTCCTCACAAAGTCAGAGGTACAGGGTTATATATGCGCCATTTATGAACATTTTGCTCTGTGAGTGAAGAGTTCATTGCATTAACTAAGCTGCTTTAAGTTAAGTGCAAAAAGGCTGTGTGATGTTTCTAATAAAATAGTTCCTTGCTTAGCTGCCACAGCATCTGTGTTATAGCAAGCTGCCAGGGACTTGCCATCTATAAGTATATAGCCTATGTTTCCTTTTAAAACATGCTAATTTCCAGGTATCTCTGGATTGCTGCTTCTAGAAACTAGCCAAGTTTTTCTCTTTTGGTTGATGGCTGCATACTAACAGTTTGGTTCTCCTGCTGATCTGTTATGGAGACCCCTGCCACTACTGTTCGGCTGTGTCCCTTCTGCACTTCTGTGATATGCTAGTGCAGTGTGTGCTATTCTAACTCATGTCTTTATGGGTTACTTGGCAGGAGTTACGAAATAGGAAATAAGAATGAGGAATCAAACAAGCTTGAGAGAAGGCAGGTAGGTTGTATGTGCTTTTTCATCCCTAGAGCCTTTGGCTGCTGTGTGTATCCACTTGTATGATTTATTAGTGCCCTTAAAGAGGCTGAAGCTTAAGGCTTACCCAGTGCAGAGGAGGAGTAATTTGAGCCTGGTAGCCTCAAAATAGTCAACTTGTTGCTACTGAAACCAGTGCTCTGGGTGCACCAGGAAGGCCAGACCAAAGAGTGAATATCTGTTCATTTTTTCCTTCTGTGCTCTTGAATGCAGCTCAAGGCACGCTAAGGCTTTCCTCCTTGTGAGAGCTGTCCTATTTAGATACAAGAGAGAGCAAGAGATGAAGACAGAAGGATGCTTCTGGGTGGATGGAGGGAATTGACTATGCAGGGCTTACTTTTAATAGTGTCTTTAGTCCAGTTACAGGAAACATCTTTTCTCTGAAAGCAACAATGAAAATACAAGCACTGGTCAGAGTGAAAAAAGCTGGATTCTTGACTTTCAGAAGCAGTCGCTGCCAAAACTTCATGACTATACCCGAAAAAGGCCCCGGGTGAGAAGTAAATTAAAAGGTAAGCTTGATCTCCTGTTGACATCTAACTATGCATGATGTACTGTACTGTAGATAAACAAATGGCTGGTGATGGTTTGAGAAAGGAGGGTTCAGGGAAGTCCTGGTCCAAGAGGGAGAGAGCAGGCTTGAGGCCGTCAGTGAGTGGTGCCCTTTGGAGGATGTGCATTGTGCACCCTTGTGCTTGGAGAATGAGGTTCCTGAAGAACTTGCTTTCTGGAGTGGGGTTCAAAAGTACAGGTGAAAATTGGGCACCTAAATGTCTGTCTG
>JANHGB010040284.1:7827-58099 GCA_026283785.1 Coracopsis vasa | reverse complement strand
AGTGCTCAAGGCCAGGTTGGACACAGGGGCTTGGAGCAAGCTGCTCCAGTGGAAGGTGTCCCTGTCTGTGGCAGGGGGTTGGAACTGGATGAGCTCTAACGTCCCTTCCAACCCAAACCAGCCTGGCATTCCACACAAGCCGCCACAGGGGCAAGGCTGGGTCTCCAGAGCTCACCTGCCTGTGCTCTCAGAGCACTGCACCAGGACATGGAGGGGCTGTGCTGAGGAAAGGAACCTGGAACAGAAACTCCCAAAACACTCCAAGAAAACACAAACCTGCTAACATTGGAGGAGGGTCTGAAAAAAGAGGTAATTCCTGGGGCGTTTCTTTATATCTACCTAAGAGAACTATCTGGAGGGAAAATTCAAATGCAATTTTACCTATAGTTTTCCTAACAGCAAGAAATCACTTTGGAACCAAAGTGGTGCTTGATTTCATTTGCTGTCTGTAATATTAAAAGAGTATCAAACTGACAGAAACAAGACCTCATGAACAAGTTTACAAAGCTCAGAAATGTCCTCTAAAGATGTCGTTTTGTTTAGTAACACGCAGTTTCAAAGTATGTATGTACAGAAATCTAACACAGTACCATTCAACTAGCTGGCCTGCATTCAGAAAGAGTCATTCAGGAAGGGAAAAATACTGTAAAGAATTATTATTCAAAGTATTTACAGGAATTTGGAAAATCTGAGTATATAAAAACCCATTTCTCCAGACAGGAGCTTCATATTTTCAGAGACCAGAATCACCTCACTCCCGTCTTCCTCCCTAGCAGCCCCACTGGTACCCTCAGCAGCCAGGGGAAAGGTGAGACGTGGCAAGACACCTCCATGAGCCAGAGCTACGTATTACTGTCTTGAAACCCATACACAGGGGCTCAGCAGAGCAAGGCACTATTTAGTGTGTCTGATTTATGTATCTTATATGATATATAATGCTTTAAGACACACAGGCTTAATTCCACATTCCCAAACTGATAAAACCGCCCTAGGTGACGATGATTAGCGCATGGAATCAGACACACTGTATCCGATGCAAAAAAACCTTGAGCATCCAGCCACTCTGCAGCCTCAAAAGCATGTCAGAGGATACCTCTGCAGCCCAAGGCACTCAATTAGGATGTAAGTAATGACCACAGTGTGTCATCTGTGCCATGAAAGGAAAACAGTGGGCGAAGGCCATGACCCTACCCATAATGGAGAGACCGGGACTGTCCTACAAGACGAAGCGTGCACAGACGCAGGGACCGTATCAGCTAAAGGACTGACACCAGGATGAACAGTGTTTGCTTGGACAAGAGCCCTTTGTTGGGCAGTCCATTGAGGGGTTTTAGTTTCAAACCTAAAGAGGTGTCTGATTACTCTCTCACTTGGAGATAAGGTACCTGAATGTCTTGTGCAAACACGGAGAGGCCAGAGGGAGAACAAAACTTTGTGGAAAAGGCTCTTGGTTGCACACTGTCAAAAGGAAGAATGTTCTAAGGAAAACCCAAACAATTCCCTCTGACTTTTGTTAGCACTGATGGAAAGTGGCAACGTATAAAAATGAGCTTTACGGCTTGCCAGACCGTGGCTGGGAGTGGAACAGATGGCCAATTCATCTCCACCGCACTTGGCACTTCGAACAAAAGAAACAATATGTGTTTTGCTACCCTAATTTTTCCCCCAGGTATCCCAGCAGGTGACTGGGATGTCTGATGACAAGAATGACTTGACTTGTGCTCCCCAAGAGCATGAGTTGCTTGTTTCTGTGGCCTTGCCATTGTTTTGCCCAATTACCCACTCCCCTGCAGCGCTCCGGCGAGGTTTCTCCTGATCCAGGAGACAAGAGCAAACCTGGATGACACACACACTTACAGGGGACTCACGTTTTCATGGGCAGATTCGTTTCAGTAGCCTTATGCTTGGACTGAAAACATCTATTTTCTTGTACTGCAGTTGCACACAGTGCAGCACATCATGGGAAGCTTTACAGCACAGAACTGCCTGTAAAAGTTCCAAGATTCAACCGAGGGATCCAGCAAACAGTTGGCTACCCCAGTATGTTTTCCCATTTCATATTAACTCCCCAGGTGTAACCTTGATTTCAGGATGTGTATTTTCTATAGAAGGGATAAGCTGCTCCATTCTCCCACAGAGAGAGCTGGAGGCTCCACCAGGATGGCTTTCACACCAGAATGAAGGCAAGGGAAGGGGAAAGAGCCTTCCTACACTGGTGCAGCATGCACAGGGCACACATGCACGTGCTCAAAGGAGAGAGGCATGATGGAATGAGCATAAAATGGACAAAACACACCTTTCCTCAGCTCCCACAGTACAGCTGAAACGTGGTGCAGTCCTGCACGTATCAAGATCCTTAAAATTTGCAGGTCTTGTGAAAACAAAAGGGAGTTGAGGATAATCAATGACTCTAATATCCTCATGTATGGCCATTAGGTACCAGCATGACTTGCAGGCTTGAAAACTGTGCTTTGAGTATTCCCCTACCATCGCTTTTCTCTGTAACAGTAGATGAAATTATGAACCACATCTGAAAGGCAGTAGAGGAGTTTCCCTGCCCATCCAGGAGCACAGGATGGTGTTTGTGTGACCTCTGCAAGGTAAAATGCTTTGGAAAACGCATGCTACAGCTCTACAAGTAGTCCATGTTCTTAACTAGAATGATACTCTTATCACATGTTAATGAAGCAGCCAGATCATTCGGATCAAGTCAAAATCACTGATTAAGATTAAAAATCATTCACTGGAAAACAGAGAAAATTTATTAATAGTAGACCAATCTTCAATGATACTTATAGAAACCGATGTTTGCTGGTATCAGAGATGCATTAGGAGAACCTCTAATGGGTTAACTAAACACATCTCACCCATAGGGTATTATATTAGGAAATAGAAGGTTATACTCCCCACAGAGCAAAGTTGTTTTGCCTTAGTAGTAAATATTGACTAAAAAACACTGATGAAATGAGCGTTCCCATCCTGCTGACTCAAGCACAGCAGTGCTGGTTCCCTTCAGAGAGCAATCCACACACTGAATCTATGTACAGGAGAATCAATCATTAGACATATGTTTAGGATATTATCTTTTCCAACTAAAAAAGGCCAGGCTTGCGGTGAGAAACCAAAATCCAAGGCAAGTTAGTTAGAAGAGCTTATCTTATAGAAGCACAGCAGAATAGGCCAGAGCCCAGCCTCACAGAAAAACACTGCACTATTCCTATATTTTAAGGAATTTATAACAAGAATCATCATCTTACTATTTCTTTTCATGTCACTACTTGATTTTGAGGCTACCTGCAGGGAAATGGAATAGTCTTGCAATTAAAGACACAATCTTAAATCTGTGCAATTGTAGGCAAAAAACATCCAGCCTGATTTAAAGATACTTAATGAAGCTATAGAGCAGGGATGGCCAGGTAGGACAGGGCCCAAACCGGTCTGGGATTCTGTAGCTTCCTTGAAACTGGTAGCAGGGAGGCAATGAGGCACAGAATCATAGAATCCTAGGCTGGTTTGGGTTGGAAGGGACCTTAAAGCTCATCCAGTTCCAACACCCTGCCACCGGCAGGGACACCTTCCATTAGACCAGGCTGCTCCAAGCCCCTGTGTCCAACCTGGCCTTGTAAGAGAACTTAAAACCTGTAACCTGTCTCACTTTTGTCTTGCAACAGTGGAACAAGGCCTGAATATCTTTATAATACTTGAGTTGGACAGATTTTAACACAGCTCAGCTCAGATTTCCTCTGCTTCAGCAGGATCCATGCACGTAAAGTCAGGACGATGGAGCTGGAGGCTCCCCATCACACATGGATCTGAGGCTGCCAAGCATTTTTGGAAATCTCACTCCTTCCTCGTGTTCCTGAGCGAAAGATGAGCTCCTTGAAAACTCCACCTTTTGTTTCTGTAAAGGCTGCAACCTGCTGCTGATCCACACAGGCTTGGGCAGCAATAATGTAAAGAGCTCAGAGGGTTAAATGGCACTTCAAAGATGAAACCAAGGTCAGTAACTGCCACTACAGCTCCCACCCCACCAAGTCACTTCACTTTGTATCCTGACTTCACTAAGGCACAGCCTTTGCCACCCTTTCTACACTTTGGCTTCTGAGACAAGGCAAATTAATTCAGAATACTTAAAACTAGTGAGCGACAAAAGCTGCTCCAGACCTTCACCAGGCCGGGAGCAACCTGGGAGGTCACTGTTAGCAACTCTACAGTGAACTCCTTCAGATCTTTGTGAAAGTACTGGGATGTGAAGGGCCTCACGTGTCCTCCCTGTGTTGCATAGTGTCGGGAATGGCAGTTAGACGTATCCAGACTAGATGTTTCCAGCCTAAGATTTCCCTGTGTTACCCTAATACAGTCTGCAGGATAAAAGCCCAGCAGGCTTTCGAGAAAGAAAGGAAAAGGTACTGAAAATAGTTATTAACTAAGCTACATAACTAAGAATTATATTCTTGGTTCTGGAAAGTTTTATGGCCTTATTTCTGAAGCCTGGCACATGTGATGGACCAAAACCAAACTTCAGAAGAGATTGCAGGTGGATTTCGACAGAAATGGATGGTCTGAAGTGTAAGCCTATGGGTGCAGAACCAGATGTGCAGCAAAAGAAGAAATAGCACAGTTATAACATGCAAAAGAACTAGTGCAGCAATCGGTGGTGCTTCCCCAGGGCTGCAAGTCTGTGCAATAGCTGGAGTTTTGTTTAGGGTGTGATGCTATAGGAAATCACTCCAGACAGTCCCTGTGGGCCCCCTGGGAATTCTGCTATAGCTTGTAGGGGAATGAAACCTGGTCAGCTCTTTGAGCTGCTTTCAGCCCTGGTCCTCTACATCAGAGGAATCAGCTGACGCCCAAGTAGACACCAAGTGATGCTCTGGTGGATGGGATAAAGGTTGGTGGAGTAGAGCTCCTACCTTGGCCACACAGCCTGTCCATCAGTGAGACCCCAGACTGGGTCTGAGCAGGGGTCCCTTGGTTCAACACTGTATCTCAGGAAGTTGCCAGTCCAAGTCTCAAAGGCCATAAAAGCTGTTTGTTGTGTTTTGTTAGAATGATTGCTCTGTCATCACCCAGGAGTTGTTGCTGTAGGGGGCAATGAATAAAATGAAATCAGTGTCATGCAGTGGCACAGGCAATCCCTGCTGGCAGCTCCCCCCAGCTCATTAGATCTAGCACACATTATTTCACTGATGAAAACACAACTCATCACATATATACCTGTCTGCTGTTTTCACTTGGTGAGAACCCGACAAGGACCAGAGCCATCATTCCAAGCTCCACACTTCTCATGCAAATGCTCATTTCAGGTTTGGTTCCCTCCTCACTTACATTAGAGCGAGCAAGGACTGTGCTAAAAGACCCAAGACTGCTTCAAACTCCTCATGGGCACAAGGAGCACCGGTCTTTGAAACAAGAGTGTTAGAACTGCTTTGGGAAACATCACAAGAACTACAGGAGCCACTCAGCCCTCTGTCTGCAGGCTGATGGAGTGCTACTCATCCCTGACAGGGGATTTGACAATTTGGGACCCTCTTGTACCCTGCTCAGAGTGGGGACATGTTAAAATTGCAGTTTGTGTGCTCCTGGCTGAGCTGCTTCGAGTCAATTCTCACTGGACAAAGGACTGGGTCTGTCTCCTGCTCCTCAAGTGATGATTTTGCTCACTGCTCTGCAGCCCATCCTTGCACAACCCAATCAACACAGGAGCCAAAGTATTTATGGCCTTCATGTATAATGTGGATGATCCTGGTGTTAGTCCTACAACTGCTCCAGCAAAACAGAGACTCCTACAAGCCAGGCAGCTCATCCTCTTGCTTTTTTCTTGCATGCCTTCTGGGGAGGTTTGCTTACCCTTCTGGAGTTCAGGAGTTGTCAGGTCAGTCATTTTTTGTCACTACAAGTAACTCAGTTGTGTTCACAGTGAAATAAGTAATTTATAGACTTTGGTGGCTTTTTTCCAGTCAAATGCAAAAACATTAAACTAAAATTCCACCAAAACTGGTGCTTTTTTGAAACATGATGTTTAAAATATGGTAAGCAGTTTTGAATGAAACCTATTAATAACACTCCTTTGTAGAGTACCTGAGTAATGCTCAATGGTCTTTCAATCTCATATTCCCACGGTATCTTGCAGTTAGAGTCAGAGAATCCCAGCCTGGTTTGTGTTGGAAGGGATCTCAAAGCTGATCCAGTTCCAACTCTGCCACAGGCAGGGACACCTTCCACTAGAACAGGTTGCTCCAAACCCCTGTGTCCAACCTGGCCTCGAACACTGCCAGGGATGGGGCAGCCACAGCTTCTCTGGGCACTCTCTGTGCCCACTGCTGCCTGAACGTGCTCATTACTGGCCTCACGCTTCCTTAAAGGAACCCTGCAATGGGATGGAAGTGACATGTACAATCCTCTGTAAAATATGTCCCAGCTGGAACATGACATCATGGCCATAGATCAGCATGTGAAGGACCTGGAGCCCTCATCTAGGCTCTCGTTACAGCTGACCAGTGAAAGGAAACGAGTTCTGCACCCGGCTGCCATAGGAGGTACCTGCCAAGAACTTCTTCGTGCTCTGAGAGACTGTCAAGTCTCTCTAGGACTTTTCTGCTGAAAAACCCCAACTCTCTTCAAGGCTCCTTAAATCCTTTATGCCCATCAGTTTGCCACACCTCAGGAGCACCTCCTCAGGAGCTAATAGACAATATACTCATTTTTCAGGTAGATAAACCAAGACACAGTGTGGTCACTTGTGTGTGTGACACCTGAAGCTATCACCAACTTTGGCAACTGCCTTTAAGTGTACATATCTTTTTTAAACAAATATGCTGGGCAGTGGGGTTTTCTTTTTCTATTTATCCAACATATAAGCAGTGTAAGCAATCAGATGAAGAAACTCACATAATCAAGTATTAAAGTCAGCAAATACATAGGGGAAAGTAAATTATAAATGCTACTCTGTTGTAGACCCAGAACAGAAAAATGACTAATTGCAGTTGAGCTACATGGCTTGGAAGTACTCAAAGTCAGACACCAAAGTAAACTAAATACACTCAAAAAAGAGTGTTTAAAAACCAGATTTTAGACCATGGAGATTTCCTGAGCTGAAGTGGGATTAGAAATTACTGGAATGTGTTTGGAAGTAATGAAAAAAGTGACAATATTTTGTCACCGTTTTGGAATCTCTTGATATGTAAGAGTATTAAAAGGGGATCTAGAATCGCAGAACCCTCTGCCCACACTGAGTCTCCCCTGCTGCACAGATGACCCCAAGCTCTCCTGCAGTTTCTTCCCTCTTTCTCTTTTGCACCTTCTCCAGTGTGATTTCTTGCCCCCAGGCAGGGGTTTGGATGTGTGCACAACACGGGCAGACGTAGAACCTCCTCACGTGCACTGGGGCACACGACTGCGTTCTGAGATGCTCCATTGCAGTTCCTTTGGATATGACAGTAAACTGTTTGCTCTGCAGCAAGGTTGTTAGCAGCCCTACCTCTATGATCTGATCTAAAGGTTGAGGTGGTGTGAGATCAGATGCCAGGCCCTCGATACCTGCAGCTGCTGGAGCAATGTAAAAGCCTTCCTCACTGCTGAGTTTCCAGCTCTGTGCTTGCTCACTCACATCCCATTCCACTCCGGGGACCGAGTTTCTCGACCTTCCAGCAACACCAAGAAGTGAGATCCAGCTTTTTTGCAAGGTCTTCACCTCCCGATGCACCTTAGAGGAATGGCAGTTTGAATGGGGTTTAGGAGCAAGAGCTCAGGCTCTTCATTAAGCACATTTGTCGTTTAAGATAAACAATCATAAGGGTTTACAGGACACAAAGAAAAGCTTGGATGTAGTATGAAAGTTACGTAAAATAAAACTGAAATGTTGCAAGCCCGAATAGGAACATTTCTGTGTAGGAAAGCTGGGGTGCGTGAACCTGTCCTGCCTCACGGACTGAGCTAAAGGCCCTTTACAAACTCCTTCCCTCACTGCAGCACCCACAGCCTCACACTGCATTCCAGTCAGTCAGCAGAAAGTCCCTCACTGGCCTCCCAGCCGTGGTCCTCCACGTGCTGTGGTGGTTACAAGCTCCGTGCACTCCGCAGGCACTGACAGATGGCAGTACATGATGTAGAGGCGCAATCATATCAGACTATAGAGAGCACAAATCTATACAGCATAATGAGTCTTCTATTGCATATATCAGAGCTTTGAAACATTTTCTATTTCAATATATAGTCTGAAAACTCTCAGCGTATATCATATCATCAGAACAACAGGCTTCCATTGTTCAAGTGGCATAAATCTATCATAGTCTCCTAACAGCACATGACTTCCACTAGCTACAGGCTTATATATTGTCGTGCTGGTAGCGAAGGTTTTGTACATGGAAATCGACTTACACCCTAAGAACAACTTTTGCATTGTTCTGTACCTTACAGTCACACGTTCCCACGATGCCCAATGAACTATTACACAGACTGCTGGTGAGGTGCAGCACGCTGTGCAATCAGATGTGTTTTGCCTGGGGGTCTGCTTGAGCCATCAGCGGCTCAGGGCAGCCCCATCTGCTCCTGCTGCACGACCCGACTGCCCCACCTCCACATGAACTGGGGTGCTCCTGGGGTGCTCCTGGGGTTCTCCCACCCTGCACAGAGGTCCCGTGGTACACAAGACCTGCCCCCATAGAGCTTGAAGCTCACCAACCCCCAAATGGATTCTCTGGTGTTCTCTCTTAACTCTGCCCACGAGAGCAGGACACTGCCTTGGAGGAATCAAGGATCACTTACAACTGATGGTCTGGTTGTAGCAGCAAAGTATACCCTGTCTGGCAGGATGAGCAGTGAACACAGGTAGACGTTTAATGGCTTGCTGCCAGGTGGAAGATATCTGCTCATTAGAAAATGTCCATGTTTCATCTTTGCAAGCTGAAGCTCCACAGCTGGCTGGAACAGAGGAACAGGGGTCAAGAAGTGCTTGGGGTTAGGCCCTCCAAGGGAGGTGTCCCATTCCTCAGTAGTGGTCCCATCTTGGCAGCCTGCCGCTTTACCTACCGTGTGCTCTTATTAAGGGGGCTCTTGGGGCTGAAGATCTCTCTGTTTTCCATCAAACAGAAGACAAGATGAACAACCGTACCCTGCAAAAAGGGCATGCTTCTGCATCACAACAGGCTGGCTGGAAGCAGCTTCCTTATCAATGCTAGACAGATGTGTTTCTGTTCTAAAACAAGACAGAATCCCAGACTGGTTTGTGTTGGAAAGGACCTTAAAGCTCATCCAGTTCCAACCCCCTGCCACAGGCAGGGACACCTTCCACTAGACCAGGTTGCTCCAAGTTCTGTCCAACCTGGGAATGTTGGATGAACCAACACGTTCACCCTCATCCTCCTTCCCTGTCATACCTTTGTTTCCATTCCCATGTCTATCCCTTGTCACTTTGCAGCTGTCTTCTCATGATGATCACATCATGCCTATCCACACTTCCTCCAGATGAAAACAGGTATAATTTCCTCAGGGCTCTTGTGGCAGCTCTCAAAGACATGCAAGAGAGAGATGCTAAACCTGAGGGTAACACTTTGAAAAGCCACCTCTGTGTGAGAGCACACTGCTGCAGAGGCCTCCTCCCCAGCTCAGTGCTGCTGGTCAGCCTCCAGGTCAGGTACCCATCTCCTTGCCTGGAGTGCCCCCAAGAGCAGGTCTGCCACATCACACGCAGAGGTGTCCAGAGGTCAGTTTAAGGGCAGGATGCTCTTGCATTCCCCCTGAGGATGTAACAGATGGAGTGCTATGGAGATGCTCTCTAGGGCACTCCTGCAGCAAGACACTGCACACAATGGACAAATTTGGCCTCAAAGGCATGCCCACGGACAGGGTGAATGCAGCCAAAGGCATAAAAGGGACAGAAAATACACTGTCAAAATATTACCTTCCAAATCTACTTGGAGAGGGGATTAAACTCTTTCTGCACTTATCACTGAACCATGCCTTGTATCCGAGTGACCATATGTAAGGAGTTGCCCATACTGCACAGAGTGTAACTCTGAAGGACGGTAGGAAATGACTCACTTACTAGCTTGCTGTCAGAGAACTGCATCATAAAATACTGGCTGTGGTCTCACAACATACCACACAGGCAGGAGAATTCCTATCAGCACATAGAGGCTATAGAATTACAGTTTCTCATCAAACCCCAGACACAGAGCAGAGATTACAGGCACTCTACGGGCAGCACGCTTGGCTGAAACCAGCCTGCAGTGTTTAGGAGGAGACTGGCTCACAACATACACGTCTGTGCTTTGCTGTCAATTTGCTATACTTTATGAAATCTGAAAACAAAAGGTCACGAACTGCAGCTGAAGCAGGAGCCAGAGTACAGTCATCATCTCCCTGGCCCACGAGCAGTTCGGGATACGGAGCAAACTGCAAACATATTCAACAACAGAAGGAGGATTGCATGTGTTAGGCGACCAGCAGCAGGGAATACAGTAGCATGAAGTTAGCGGCTTCCACATCTTGTCATACTTAGCACCAGGATTGGTATTGGAAGCTGAAACTCAGTTAGCATGAACCAATTACTATTTAGGCCCAAAGAGACCCGTGTGTGTTACAGGTCTCACTCTGGGAACTCTGCTGAAGACCTGGTTTATAATGATGCCAGCCTGGGAGTTTGGGCTCTTCCATGCAGGATGTAGCAAGACAATCCCCCAGCAGTCCAAGGTAGTAGCTGGTACTAATTAATTAAAGCTAATTAACTACTAATTAATTACAGCTGGCTGGGATTTCTTTGTGCTTTTGTTTTCTAAACCAGGAAACTCCAAAATATTAAAACTAAACTGGGTAGCACAAAATCTTTTACCCTGAAAAACCTTTCTACAGTTTATAGCACTTTGTTCTTTTCCAACTATTTCAAGTATAAAAGCTTGTGACCATTATTTTTGCTTGATATTATCAGTAAATAGCTTGCACAAGATTGTAATTACCAATGAAGTATTTTATCCCATATGAATAGTGTTTGCTTAATGAACGACTTTTAGATCCAGATTTCACTGAGTGTCCTCACTGAAAAACTTTAACATTTGAATGGGAAAGGAAACAAATTCCTTATCTAGCACAAACACGAGAGGTTTCCACATAGGAGTCAACAAGAGAGAGCCATTGACCAAGATTCCTGGTCTACATGAACGAGACAAGAAAGGCCAGAGGAAGAAGCACTCAAACTGTGTAACACAAGTAACCCAGAAACACATCTAGCTCATTCCCTGCATTGAAACACCTCAAGCTTTACACACCAAACCTGCACTGCCACAGAGACTCTGTTGTAGTAGAACTTTTCATATGTGACAGTTTATTTGGCCTGGCAGTTGTCACCCCTGCTGCCATTTAAAGTGCCCTTCAAGCTGCTAATCCACATCACGACCAGGTCAATTTTGTGGGATATGGGACTGTTACTTAACTTGCAGCTCTGTGATGTGTGGAACAAGGACATTAATACAATTTTAGCCCACAAAAGGGCAGTGAGATTAAATTCACTGTATTTGAAAGTACATCAAGATCCTTAGGAAAAGGTACTAGAGATAAGAGGGGCAAAAACACTATTACCCAGCAACTGTCATATGATAAGGTCAATATATTGTTGGTTAATGAAAGACAGACTTAACGTATTTTCTGCTGGATATGGAACAGGCAGGACCTCAGTGTAGTTTATTAGAATAATGAAAATTTGAAAATCAAGATGTAAGAGGTGATGACCAGACCAAGCAATGTTTTTTAACTAGCCCAAGAGGGATAATCTGTGCATTGAACAGCTCCAGACACTGACATACCCACTGCTGGGCCACCCTTCACAGGCTTAGTCACCCTTCCTTGAATTAGTAATAGCCACAAATACGCTCAAAGGTTTAATGGGGTTGAGTATCTCATTAAATTAAACATACAATAGGTGTCACAGTGCCCGAATTTTCCACTCCCCTGGGTCCATGAAGCACTGATTAGACTATTCTTTCAGAAAGCACCCAGGAAAGGCAGGAAAAGGCCTTTAACAGAGGTTCTGATCCACATTTCCAGGACAGATCCTAACTGATGCTGTGTCTTTATTTGAATGAAGAGTGAAACTTTGTAAAAATTCAGATCCTTACTGCTAAAAAGAAATAACACTTAAGTCATGACTCACTAGAGAAAAACAATACCTCATTTGGTGCCTTTAAGCTCCCACGTACTTTCTATCTTGCTAATGGCTGTTTCCTACTGCTGTTACCTCCTGGTCTGTGCAGCTGCTGTTCACACTCCTACCTGGGCAGCACTATGTTAGGGTTTCCCACAAACACTGCCACTCATTATTCCCTTCTGCTACGGCTTTAACAACTCTTACACATTCACAGCCCATCCCTTTCACTTTGAGTGGGTCCTCGGTATAACTGGAGAAAGGATAAATTGCAAATAGTTGAATATTTCTGTCTTCACATTTCTATCTTCCTTATTTCTGCTGATCTCTTGTTCCCGGTATCCCCCGACCTCCCTGCTTTTGCTCTGGCCTGGCAACTAGAGACATACATATTTTCTTTCAAAATGTTGAAATCAAAGGTTCTTTTCCAGCATGTTTTCCCCCTGGACCAAAGCGGATATCAAAGAGCAGTGTCTGTATGCACACTACAAACCACAGAGAAAAGACCTTCAGCATTTTTTTACCACTAATAGATGATATTACTGACTGCACGACTGTTGTGTATATACTCCACAGCACCTTGACTCCCAAAGAGTCCATGTCCCACAAGACTAAAAGTTTTTCTCTAGAGACACAAGGCAATACTGAGGTGTTTCAGTGAGGTAGAAGAAATGGAGGTGTAAGTACCTGATCCAACAATTCCATGTCCACAAAATACTCCCTGAATCAACTAATCCCTTACCTGAATTGACAGAGTCACTGTTTTTAAAGAGGAAGAGGCATTCAGAATACCTAACCTCTTGAACAACATGGGCTGACAGCAGCCAAACAAACCCTGCTATAGCAAACCTAACCCAGCTGTCTGACCTGCTCTGTGCCTTTAGCTCTGATTTAAACAATTCAAGAGATGGAGCTTCTATTATGGGAAAAGGGAAAATGACCCATTCAACCTGCCTAGATCCCTTGGTGGACAGATCCCTCACACTGCCACAAAATCTTTGACTGGAAGCACACTGTCCAGACAGCACCATGATCTGCATCACAGTACAAACCAGCTGGGATCTCGTTGTTCCAGCTTTCCTTCAGGCTGGAAGTGCAATACTCACCACCACAGCCACTGTGCAGGGGTCCTCCACTGGCGCTTGACGAGCCCCCGTCCAGGCTCCCCATCATGTGCAGAGAGAGCACATACAGAACTCCATCAGCGTAAGTAATGAGATGCAAATGTATTCCTTCAGAGGTTGATCCAAAGCCCAGTGAAGTCAATTATTATTAATGTAATTAGTACTGTATAAGCAGTTCAAGACATAATTCAAGTCAGGTCTCCATCAAACCAGGCTGTGGATACATGCACGGCAGAATTAAAGGGTTTACAATCTAAATGGCTGTGACAGACAAAAAGACAGAGAGGAAGGAGATGGAGGTGGTATAAAAAGAGCAGATAATCTGTCGCAGGAACCCAATCTTAATCCTGTGCTTTGTCTGTCAGACCGTGCAGCCTTCAGCAGGAATCTTCAAGAGATGTTACATCAACAATGTGTTTGTTAAACAATATTTTGAACCTTTACTTGTAAGGAATTTTCTCTCTCCTTACATTTTCATTAATTTTACTTTGCCCTTAGCAAACACAAGCACACTTCTTATTTCTAAAGCAGTGGCTACATATTCAGGGTCATTCAAGCCAAGTCAGTGGAATGACCCTGGAGTTACAAGCCTGAATGAAGAGCTGAACAAAACCCACCATGAGCCTTGCTTTATTCTCTATCAGTAATTAAAAATGCCTGAGTCACACTGTGCACGTCCCGCACTCCTACGCAGCCTCCTCCAAGGTAAGTGGTTTGCTCGGGTGTCAGGGCCAGATGCCAACCCACCATCCATCCCGTTGCTGTGTGCTGGCACCGGCCCAAACTCTTTTTATTCTTTTCCTCCCCCCAGTCCAGAAGGGAGTTTACATTTGCAGAGGGAGGGATTGAAGGAAAGCATTAAGGGAAGGCGGCTGCGCTTGATGCTTTGCTTTGCACAACACCCTCTCCCCAAGCTCCCAGCAGCCGTGGCTAGTGCAGTGAGAGCACCCTCTGCTGCTCTCCTCCCTCCTGCCAACAAGCCCTTGGCATCTTTCAGGCCCTCTCCAAATGCAAGTGGTAGATGGGGAACTCCTTGTACCCGGGCACCTCCGCCCAGGCTCGCATCCACTCAGCACACTGTGGTCCAGCATGTGGTCCAGCTTCCTGGCTTGCGAGGGAGTGCAAGATGGAAGCCATGCACACGTCTAGCCCTAGGTCTGCAAAGCTGGGGGCTCTGAAGCCTATGGATTTAAACAAGAAAAGCAGGAAATGATCCTTGTTCTGTAACCCCAGTGCCTGGGTGTAAGAGGGGATACACACTGCACCACAGCCGTCCACGACGGCACAGGCTTTATAAATGCCCTTGCTATTAGACCATATGAATGTAATTATAATATTCCAACAGAAATCAGTCGAGTATGTGGTAAACCAAGGGAACATACAAGGGAATATGTGTAAGAATCTCCCCATCGTGTGCATACAAGGGCACCGGGATTTCTTCCAGAATCCAGGCGCTCCCCACACCTCCCCAGTGCTCCCAGGGGAGGATAGCAAAGGGGCTGAAGCTCCACTACTGGGGATGGAGGACCACAGGTCACCCCAAAACAGTGAGTGAGCCCACCCCACGGGGGCAGATGAGGAGAAGCAGTGGTGGGAAGATCTTTTGTAGCTGGAAAAGGCAAGTCAAGATGTAAATCCTAGCTAAAATATCTTTATTAGCAGCATTTTAATCACTTGCAAAATCTGGACCAGGATCAAACCAAACATAAGGCAGCAGCTGCTGTAAACAGCCGTTGTTGAAATGGAAAAATGATTAGTGCTGAGGGAAGGATGTCAGGCGTAATGAGCCTGACGTGAATGCTGCTGAGCTGAGCACCAGGCACGGCTGGGCACCTCGGCATTGCGGGTCCTGCCCTACCACCCCCTCCTGGGTGCACAGGTCCCATGACTCACAGCTCCATGACCTATCCCGATGACCACCTGAGGCCGTATTTACAGCATTCAGGTGCTTTCCAGCCTCTGCTTGAAGCAGTGAACAATGACAGCAACACAGGAGCCTCCCTCCTTCCATCACACACTGGACTGTAACACTCGAAGTAATTTAAACTACTGTAGAATTAGAGAAGAGTCATTATCCACCCAACTTAAACTGGTTCCCAGACGTGTGTTAGATGTACGTGGGCTCTGGCTGTATTACACCATTTTCCCTCCTCCCAAAGCAACCTCACCTCAAGGAGTTACCTGGTGTAGCTGTAAAAGTCTGAGATTTTTTCTGTGTGCTACTAAGTCTACACAATAAGTTTTATTTAAATTGACCCAAACAAAACAGATCTATTTTCAACCACCAGACACCAAAGTGTAAAAAGCCTACCATACTGACAGCAAAGCAAATTCTCACACTGGAAGATGTTTCATACACGTGTTTCAATTAATGAAACTAAGTTAAAAATGGGAAAACTGCTTCAAAACTGTGCAAAGCACTCTGAATGGCAGAGGCTGTCCCATCTCTGCAGTAGAATGTCAATCAGATGGCAAGTTCAGAAATGGTTTAGAGTCATAAGCCCATTTAATTAAAAAAGTAATTGAAAATGAGATATATTAGAAGCCATGTGCAAATGCTTTGGCCTCTTCTCACCTGTAGCTACAACTATGGCAGTGCCAACGGCTTCGCTGGCCCCCTGCTTCACTGGCCTCAGACAACCAGGTACAACATCAACCCACACATCACCTCCAGGCAGCCGAACCCAGCTCCTGCCTTCACATTCCTGAAATGATCAGAAATGTTCTTGCCTTGGTTCGCTGGTTCATAGCACAAGTCAAAAAGGTTTATATGGCTTTGGCTGGGCTCAAGTGAGCACCACAGATTGTTGCTGTTAGGGCTTCCATGTCCTCCCAACTGGCTGAGCTTCATCAGTAACTGATGATGCCATTTTCACTCCCTCATCAGATGTAACTGCTGCTCCCAAATGCTCAGTCTCAGCAACGTCCCTCCTGCACCAGCACCATGTCCTTAACTTCCACATAGTGCTGATGCACTTTACAAACTCCCTTAAAAACAACTGCTCCATCTCCCCCAGTCAATCAATTAAGATTCCGAAGCATCATTCCCACCACTGCAATGCATGTGGGCAGTCCAGGCCACTGGAAAGGGGCCAGGCCACAGCATCCAACAGCAGCAAGAGCCAACCAGTTCCTCTGCCCTGGTCACACATGTTCCCTCCTATTTTTGGACTCACTTCTCCGTAACATTCAACAAGCTATCTTCAGCTGCCCCAAACTACCACAAAGAAACATCTTCTCTGTCAACTTCTCCAGTAGTTTCCCACTTCATAATCTTTAATACTACTATTTGATATTACTATTAATATATCTGTAATACCATTTCAAATCACTCTGAGCAGTCTCCCCGCTCCTACACGATGAATGACTGAAGGCAGATTCTCAGGTCCAGTGACAAACCCTGTGAGGTTCTGAACACAGGTGATTTTTACTGACATTAGTGGGCCTGGTGGATCGTTCAGGTATTACCTGAACAAACCCCACTTAAACAGCTCAAACTAACTGACAATTGGTTTTACAAGAGCAAGAATGTTTCTTACCAGGTTCTTACACCAGAAGAGTCCACATGAGCAATCAGGGCTTCACACTGAAGCACCAAAGGTCAGCAAGATGATACTGATTGATATTAGCTCAAACTGCAGCTCTTCACACCAGGGAAGGTCCAGAAACCACAACAGTCCCACCAAGTCACACAAAGGTGCACACAGGCTGCTGTTGGGATTCAGATGTGCTAATGGAGAGTGCAAGAACAGGGTGAACGCAGAGCCCTAACTTCTCTCACACAGATCTCACCAGGGCCTGTTGAGCAGTTCAGGGACCATGTAAGAATCAGGATTACTGACCACATCTACATAACACCTGAGCTTCCAGGCAGCATCTCTCATTCAAACAACTCAAAACTTCTTACTGTTATTAGCTAAGGGTGAAATTCCACTATCAGGATCCAACTCAAAATACACATTGTAGGGTGTCCTGAGAAACAGGTACAAAACCTATTCCAAACCTCAACTATTTGTTCCCCAGGACACCTTTTTGTACCTTGTAAGGCAGAGGAGGCCAGAGCTACAACTCTCATTGCGACACCTTGGTCCCTCTCATACCCAAATAGCCTCTCACCCCCTCCCTCACTGCCAAGATGCCACAGGGAAGTCCAACTCTGAAAGCAGCCCAAATTAGTTTGAGTATAAACGCATACACAGGTCATCACCATTCATCTGTGTCATGGGGAGCACAAGCCTTAAGTCATCAGCACTTCAAATGTTGAGTCTCAAAGCACTACTGGAGGCTGGAGAAGTTGCTTTATACTACCCAGCTCTTGGGCCTGACTGACTTGGGAGGGGAAAAAAAAGCATTGTTTAGTATTTTTCATTTCCATAAGGGGGAGCTTGTGCACAGAGGATTACTGCTGGCGACTCCAGCCCCAGAGACCTCCCACAAGTACAGCTCCTTGAGACCTACTCCTGCGTTAATTCCAACCAGGTCCCAGGTCCGCGCTCTCACCCCGCGCTCGGGAGCTGTGGGCTTGTCAGAGGGAGGAGGGAAAACATTTCTGCACTAACCAGAAGCATTTGACCCGTGCTCAAGTGTGAGTTCTGTTTATATAATTATATTAGTGGAAGGTTAACGTTTTTATTTAGCTAATGTATAATTCATACCACCAACAATGCCAATTACTCCCTGCGGTTTGGAGATTGACTCTACCTAGTAAATATTAACCTTGTGGGATGGAAACTAATTGTGAGGGTTACGTGTCAAGATCTGCGTCAGGGTTCTGCGGTAACAGGTTATCGACTGTTCATAGTTGGGCTTGAAATTCAAGCTCTTGCTGTAATGAGTCTTTAGGAAACGCCACCCATGTTCAAAGGGGAAGCAAGGGTTCCTACCTGTGATGGCAGCAGCTGAGGGAGTAAATAGCTGGTTAAAATTCAAACACTTCCCACTGGAGAGGTGACAAAAATGTCATATGTGAATTACAAAGTGTTACTGGTGAGTTTGCATATGCAAATGAGGTAATAAGCTACAAATACACTGAATTTCCTATGCAATATATAGAAACTTCTGCTGAATAAGAAGTTAGGAATGAAAACAAGGGCCATGATAGTGCAAGTTTAAGCATGACGACCAATTTTTTCCAAGGGAACCTGCAGTAGAGCTCTAAAATTATACCTCAGAGTATAATTTGCAGTGTTAGATTTTCATAGTCATAGAATGGTTTGCGTTGGAAGGGACCTTAGAGATCATTTTGTTCTAACCCCCCGCCATGGGCAGGGACACTTTCCACTAGACCAGATTGCCCAAACCCCCATCCAGCCTGGCCTTGAACGCTTCCAGAGATAGGACAGCCTCAGCTTCTCTGGGCAACACGTTCACTTGAGCAACAAGTTTCTCACCACCTTCTTAGTAAAGAATTCTTACTGTGGAAGATGAACTTCCAGAAGCTCCTCTCGAGTGTTTTTATCCTTTGGTTAAAAAAGGATACTTTGTAAGAACTTAATGTTAGAGTACTTGATTCTTTTGGTCTTTTTGCCCCATATTTTATTCTTTGATAAGATTGTCATGATTTGATGAAGGGTTTAATTAAGACATATAATCTTATTATGATCCCTCTCCCACCCCATGATTAACCAATTTAATGCCTTTTATAACAATCAGTCATAAACTGGACTCTCTTGCCTGTCTTTCAGAAGCAGGGAGCACAGTCCTTTTGCCTAGCACACTGCCATTTGTAGATCTGTTCTGCTACCCAGTACATTTAAGCCTCCCCCTTAAATGTTCAGTTGGTTCTTTATTAATGAAGGTGAGGTTTGTTGCAATGTGGTGAAGGTGCACTTTTAGAAAAGGGACAGGAATGGACTAATACTTTATTCTTTAAGTAGGGGCTTAAGCTCTAATTATCTGGATCGTTTGGCTTCTGCCAGTCTGTGCTACTGCATAATTTTTCATTAGCTAGCCTGAGGTTTTCCAAGGATAGTGGTATGCAGAAACATACAGGCTCTAGATGTTTATTGAAATCCTTCCTGTTTCCTTTAACGGCTCTCCTTTGGACAGACCTAAGCATAGATTTATTTGTTATTTCTTCTTTAAAGTTCAAGATTTTTTTCCCCACCTGCAGAGAGTGAGTGTTCAGTCAAACAAGTCTAGAAAATGCCAGTGCTGTGGAGTAATTGTCTTTAGAAATAACTTATTTTATTTTATTTTCAATTTATTTTCTTTTAAAACTGGCCACTTGAAAAGTATTTAGAAAAATATTATAATAATCCACTTTGTAGGAATTGTGAAAGATTGACTGATCAGTAAGAGCTCTACAATCCAAGTTTTACGCTGCTAGGTTTGCTCCTAGATTTTGCTGTTTTACAAAATAAGGACACTAGTGAATAAGAAGATGATGTTTCAAACATGCTTTGTAATAGCATAATAGAAGTAAGGTCTTCAGTTTTGCTAATTAGCTGAAATGTATATATTTCTCCTGTTGTAGAGTTGTGTCTAAGACTACTCTTGTTCTACAACTAATGCATGTATTATACCTGTAGGCAGAGCTTGTGCAAAGTCTGTTAATTCCATGTGTGCAGTTAGTAGTACCTCTGAAAGTTATGGAAAGCTTTAAGGAAGGTCTTGAATTCAGCTGCTTCATGTTTTTTAAGTATAAGGCATGCAACACTATATCCATTTTATAAACAAACTTACTGTCAGAGGTAATTAGCTAATAGGGAGAGTGAAAAGGAATGTCAGAGTTTCTAGATGCAGCCTTTGACATATTCAGAATTATTACTTTGTTCTTTAAAACCTGTGAAAACTGCCAACACTTCAGTTATCATTGGATGGGGGTATTTTTGCTACAGTTTTCCTTCTCTTGTGTTTTATAAAACTAACTAAGCAGGTCTGCTATAAAGGAATCTGGCAGACACTGCTATATAACTATCAGCTAGTTTGTGGCAGAGCCTTAAACACAGGAATTCAGTCAATACTGCAAGTTGTTTTAAACTTGATCTTTTTGGCTCAACCTAGCAGACAAGTAACCCTGCAGCTAACTCATCAACATAATTCCTTCCCTTCACGTCAGCAGATTCCCAAGACCCTGAACAATGGGGCTTTTCATTAAGGTCTGCTCTCTGTGTGACAACTTTCCAACTTTCTCAAAAGTTTGTTCTTGTCTTGCATTGTAATTTTGCAGTTTCAGATGCTGATCTGCACTTTTCCTCATTGTAGTGATCGGTCTAGTAAGCTTGTTTGTGTAGGTGAAATACTGCTCCCTTAACCATAAATAGGGGCCTTTTTTGAATTTCTCTACTAAAAGTAAGTGTGTTTTTTTTCCTCAGTTGTGGATTTTAAGAGTTTTTCATGTCTTTGTGAGGATTCAGGTTGTATTCACGTGTATTAAGACAGGTCACAAAATCTAATCAGAACAACTTGCATTATTAGTTTTAAAAAGTGAAACCCTCTGTCTTGTTTTTAGGGCAGACTTTACTGACTACATTTCTCTTGTTCTCTGGTAACCTGCTGCTTGCTGTGGTTTTCTTTCTTTTTTAGAAGTCCAAAGTGGGTGACTTTTTGGTAGCTGAATTCTCCAGGTTTGTTTTTTTTTTTCCTTTTTCTTTTAGATCAGCCTCATTTTCTTCTAATTTGACCTTTTATCCATGATTTGAAAATAGTCATAGTTGCTTGTTTCAGTGTAGAGCTGTAAAAGCTTTTCTAACTTAATAACATGCAACTTATGGAGGAGTGGAAGTGGGGAAAATAGAAAGGATGATCTACAACAAAGTCTATCAAATTGGGAATATGGAAAATTTTTCTGATATGTTGGTATCAAAAACTCTTCTGGGCTTAAAGTCAGCCCTCTGTGGGGCAAGAGGAATTTTGTGTTCTCTAAAACTTTATGGTACAGTTATACCCAAGTGGTTTTGGTTGTTTGGCTGTTACTTTTTTTTTTTAAGGATACCCGACCATCTCTTGCTGAGTTTTCAGAAGAGCAGGAAGATTTTTTGCTGTGTGTTGGTCTGAGCACTGATACAGAACTTGAAGCTAACTGAGGGGTCTCTATCTGATGTTGCAAGATAGATATAAAGCTTGGGAAGCAGACTTTGAGTGTTTTAAAGCTGGGTTTATGTTACCTGGAGGTATCTTAATTCTGGTATTTGTAACTAAATCACCAGGCATCATGCTAGTGCCACTGTTTAATTCTGGTATACTCTGATTCCTTGTTATGCCAGCTGTTAGGGTTATTTGCATTAAATCTGGGGGTAAGATTTTCAGAATCTGATAACAGAAGCCAAGCAGCAGCCTAATCTATTGAGAATTTGCTCCTTGGGAAGCCTCCAGATTAGACTGACAGTGCCACTCTTACAATCATGTTACTGCAGCTGCAAACTTGAACAGGGCACCCCTGCTATGACACCTCCATGGATAAGTGCTGCCTGGCAGGAAACGATGATGAAACACAGCAGTGTTTGTGCCCATGATGAATATTTTCATTTACTCTGTATAGATAAAAAAGGTTGTAGTCTAAAGAGTTACAATGCTGAGAGAGTCTAGGAAGCTGGTTTGTCTTGCCTCTCAGTTGAGATCTGATAACTAGCTGTGTAAGCAGCCTCTCTCATGACCCAGGCAGATGTCTTGCATCAAGCCACCTTGTTTAAACTAACCCTTAGACTTCGCACAGAGATAGGAGAGACACTGTCCAGGCAGACAGCAACTAATAAAAGTGGCTTCTCCCTTCAACAGAGTATGTTGCTTGGCTAATGGGGGCTTTTTCTCTGTTCTGCTTCACTGCAGGTGGCTGGCCTTTAAACTAATGTGTTTGACTTTGCTTTGTAACACAGTGCATGAGTCGGCAGCAGTTCAGAGGTAGAAGCCATAATCTCTTGGATGTTTCTGCTCTCCCAAAGCCTCTGTTTTTTTACTGCTGCTGATTTGCTCCTTTCTGCTACCAAAGCAAAACTGGTTGACATGAACTATTATTTTTTTTTCTTGCTCTCTTTATTTTTTAAATTGGAACAAAGAGGAAGAGGAGGAAGAGTGCTGGAATTGTCTGAGGCAAAAAAAATTGCTGTCTTGACCCAAACTGTTCACTTACGGCAAAACAGATGTGTGAGCAGGCATTTCAAAGTAGCCAAGCAAAGAAATCAGTCCTATGATACCTGAGAGTTCCAGGGATATCTCTGTGATGGGCTTTTTGTAGCTTCTTTGACATCTGTTTCTTCTCCAATTCTTTTCTAGAATAAAATCTATCATCCTTAGTCTTCAGGATAAATGACACTGCTAGACATCAGAGGCATGCAAATTCAAATTTTGCAGTTATCAGTGAACAGAAACAGCAAGGAACAATATGCAAATACAAAAGTTCACATAAAGTGTGCTAGATTCCTCATAAAAGAAGAAAACCTGTTCTTAATTCAAAGAATGGGTTTTGTTCTGTATTTCTATACCTAGTAAATGCTGCTGCTGTTTATATCTGGCTACAACATGAGGATGCAAGTACTAGCATAGCATGTGTCTTTGAAAGCTAGCTACCTGAGGATTCATCCTGCCACTGAGAGACTTCTGTTCACCATTCTGGTTTGACGGTGACCTCTAGAACTAGGGCTGACTACTTGAGATGTACCGAGGCTAGATGTATCCTTATGTATGGGTGTCCCCTCCACTGCAGCACAGCAGTTTTGCTGATAGTTTTATGATACCATGGCCGTGCTTAATGGGTGCTGTAAAGTCATCCAGGTGTCTTCCACTGAGTACTTGGCGCTGGTTAAGTGTGTAAGCAAGCAGTGCTAAAGGGATCAATTAACCACTAGCATTGCATGCTACTGCTTGCATATTTTTCTTTTCAGAGAATGATCATTCCCTGTCCTTTTAGCTGTATTGCGTTTTTTTCCTGTAAATAAGCAGCAAAAGAATTGTCTGTAAAACTCATTCTGTCAGGCACATCCGCAGGGGATTGTCTGAGGGGCTTTATTGAACAACCATGTTCTATGTTTCCAGTTCCTTATTTCACTATGGTGGGGAGGGCCCGGGTAGCCCATGTCACCTCTGGAGTTGCCTCTATAGACAGATCCCGCCAGGCTGTCAGTCTTGATGGCAATGGAGGCAGCAGGCTGGCAGAGTGCCTTGTCACATTTTTGCCATGTTAAAAGCAGCCACAGTGCAACTTCTTAGAGTTACTGTAATAGTACAGATATTTTGCTGTTTTCTAGTATGTGCTGCGGTACAGCAGTGCTTGAAGTGGCTAAGCAAAGAGTTAATGCCAAGTCAAAGTCTGGGTCTGATGAGAGTGGTGTGCAGGAGTCTCTTCTGGAATTCAGAATCTTATGGCCCTTCTTCAAAGATCATTTCTTTCTAAAACATTCCCTGACTATTGCCTTTGTTATCGAGGCTGAAGCCTGTGTGATTTCACTGATATTTCATAATGACCTGACTGACAGTGCTAGGAATTGGGCTTCTGCAGCTTGGGTACAGTAGAAGCTGCACAATAGTTTCTTTTCATTAATGAAAGAAGGAATCTCTTGTGCTTATAACTGTTGTGTCTGGTTTTGGAATACCTCCAACATATCTGTATGCCTTAGCTAGGGTGGGGGATCATTGGTGCCTTGTACTATACGTAGAACTGCCTTCATAAGATTCTTTTCTTGATATACTGTAAGTGAAACAAAAAGTTTGCAGCCTGCTCAGTTCTCTTTAAAGTCATTGGCTCATTCTCTTGTATGTGAAGTCTCTGTTCATTGCTTTGAAATTTCCTGATGGGAATTTACTGTCACAGGGCATCATGCCAGTTATGCTGCTTTCAGGGCTGGGGTTCTAGCAAATGAATGGAGCCTGACACCACTTACTCACAGCCATTACCACCAAATGTATCAGTATTCTTCTGGTTTAGCATTCATACTCAAAGAAAAATGTTAGTGTTTGGACATGCTGAGGCTAGATGCTTCAAGAATTTTAAAGACAGGGTTGGTAGCAAGCAGAATCACAGCAGTACCTTATGTCCACTTTATTTGTCATTGCCTAGTTTGACACTGCTCTCAGCAGAACAGGCTGCTATGCTGTTGTGCTGGAGGGATTTGCCAGGTCGGTGGGGTGCAGGAGAGAGGACAGGGAGGTTGTCCTTTGTGCTTGCTTCTGAAATCTTGTCATCATCTGAGCTCTAAAGATCTAGTGGCCAGGGAGGTCTTTTGGTGAACAGTGTTATCTTTCCCCACTATTTCCTTCCATGTTTGCTTACATGTGTGCTATTATAAGCATATGTTCTGATTTCTGTGGAATAGGCAGCAATGGTTTGTTGTGTTGCGTATACAGTGACTGGCTTTGATTGAGCTACCTTTGCAATTGATGTGTCTTGGCTACAGCTGAATAGTTCAGTTCCTCTGTTTCCTACATGAAGATATTCTTTTATCTGGAAGTTTATGATGTTATTTTAAGGGGGGAAAGGGAAGTGGAGTTGCAGAGTGGGAGGTTTGTTTAAAATGAATAATCTGTTGTCACATCTGGACCCTAGTTTTATGATAAGCTTCTACCTCTTGTTAGCAAATATGAGCCAAATGCCAGCATTAATACATCAGTCCTATTGACTGCCTATTTTTCTGCTTACTGGATTAATTAGTTCTAATGGGAAGGTAAAATCTAATCAAGGATTTTTCAGCAATAAGCATGGCAAAGGATTGTTGAACAAGAATCTAAGACAATGGTAGTTCTACAAGGCCTGTCAGCTGCTATCAGACTGGAATGGTTTTCTATTATTTAGGTCTTCTAAGGCAGTTTATATAAGTGAGGCTTGAACATTGTCTGTGTTCATGAGCTAATGTGTGGAAGCTGAAAATAATATGAAGATATGGTCCGTGTTTGCTTATCACTGGATTGGGGAATGTAAAGAAGCTGTTTAGAAGGTGACAGCTCTATTCTGAGGTAGAGAGGCCTCTGAATGGTTTCTGGCATATGATTATGTAGTTACAAAGCAAAAACACTTTTTCCCCAGAATGCTCTGGATCCTTCCAGCAGGAGCAAACAATTTCCTCATTCCCATTTCTTGACTGCTACCATTGACAATAAAATCTCTATCACGAATAGCAGTTTTGGAAATGTTTGGCTTTGGAATGAGGCCCCAAGTAATCAGCAGTTGGTAGCAAGGATAGCCAGAATGTTTTGCAGATAAAAGGCATTCAGCATTTTTTTAAGCCTAACTATCACTCTTTCAGTGTGTTTTCATCATTTTTTTTTTTCTTCTGGAAAATCAAAGCATCAGCATAAGCAAGCTTGTATAATAGGGCTATTCAGCTAGAGAATGCTATGCAAGTGGAGGTTTATGGAGTACTAACATCTCTTCCTTACTGTGCCTTGGTTTTTGCTTTCTGCTGCAGTGTGGGGAAGATTCATGTCCTGAATGGCTCTGCAGGATGGCTCCAGCTAGCTGGCCACCTGTGATGAGATATAGGGAGTCCAGTGCTGTGCAGGGTCTGGTATCTGCCTGGCTGCAGCCCTGCCTCCTGATAGATGCTCTGGTCATGTCTTCACATGTAATGTGGGAAGGTGCTTGGCCCAGCCTTTTTTCTTGCTGCTGTAGCAGCTCCCTTTTGCATATCGAGGAAATACAGTTATTCTCTCTTCAGTCACACACATGCTTATCCAGACAGCTCTGACCTAAAGCTCTGAAAAAACTCAGAATGTCAAAAATGTGATTTGCTTGCTGACAGCTCAGATGGAGAAAGGGGAGTCTGGGTAAGAAATGTCTGCTCTAGTGTGGCTGGGTTAGCAAATGAAGCAGAGGGTGAACTGTGTAGTGTTTTTATTAGTCGGATCATAGCTCCTCCCAGTGCCAGGTGTTGTTGCACCTCAATAGATGAAGAATCTGCCTGTGCACAATCATAGTGTATTACTATATAAGTGATTTGGTCAAACAGCTTGGTCAAATATTAGTGATTTTCTCCAGCAAATACAGCAGGTATTTATATAAGTCCCTGCTGGGGTCTTCCTGCCTAAGCCAAAATCAAAATCAAGCACACAGCAGAAAGGAAAAGGGAAGCGTGTTCCTACTCTATTTTTAATGCCTTGAATGAAAGAATTCACCACCTTTCTTTCTTTTTTTTTTTTTTAATCATGTGTCCTCTGTGAGAAATCATCCTCTTATTTCACCTGTAATTTGCTTTATAAAAAGGTGACAGTTTGACCTGTTTGCACACAATTACTAATGAAGGTGACAAGCTCATTTCTAGTGTCCTTGCATGGTTAGAGTGAAGGACTCTACAAATGCCATTTCTGATCAAAGGTGATCTGTTATACATTTTAATTGCATGCTAGCCTAACTATTACTGTGAAAAACATTGCCCAAGATTGGAGGCTGAAGGTAATCATGCTGTGTAATTCCCAGGGGGGGAAAGACAGGTTAGGGAAAAGAAATAGCTTCTCATTGTTAATATTCTTGGACTGATTCCTTTGGCTTTAGGTTCCAATGTATTCACAGTATGTGTTTCCATGGCAAACAACCTTTAGTCCACTAGTCCAGTCTACTCATCCTGCTTACTGCCTCTGACCAAATATTCCTCCAGAAAAATGTTGCAGATTACTTCCTGCAAGGGAGATGTTAAGGCAGGAATGATGGCCACTAAGAGTGTCTCATAAATAACACAGACAGCTTCAGCTTCCTCAAAAGAAAATTCTGTGGAGTTTGGTCCTTGAAGAACTCAATGTGACCTCAGTAACAAAGTGTAAACCCTATTTTTTTGGCTTGTACAAGCCAGTGGTCTAATGATGGCTCAAGCTCTCTTCCATGCTGTCTGGGAAAACAGTGCTTGTTTTTAAGTCCAAGAGCAAGGGAAAGGTAAATATATTTGAAGGATAACAAAATTTCTTTCTTCCTTGCAGTTTCAATGACTTCTCTTCAGACTTTCTGTGTATTTTTAACTTAGAATACATTCACAGAACTCTGATCACAGTAGACCATTTAAAGTAGCAGAAACATCAGCTTTTAGCAAAAACAACGCCCGTGTTTTATTTCCTCTGACTGCTTATCAAAGCATTCCACTGAATCTTTTTGAGTCTTGATTTCCACCCGCACCACCCTTTCTACTGGCAATCTCAGTCTCGGGGGCAGCTGCAGGGGAGGAAGCAAGGAAGAGGGGGGAAGCCTTCTGATGTACTTTATCCAGTTACCATTGTTATACTAAATAACATACTGGAGATGTGCTTAGGTGAGATGGTGTAATGGTTTGATGTTGTTGCTATGTACAAACGTGATCTGTGCTTCTTTACTGTAACAATACAGTCTGTCTACCACTGCTTTCCGCTGATTCTAGCACTTGTGTTCTGCTTGACTCTTTGAAGCCTGCAGCTACCAAGAGAGATGTATTTTTTCCAGACGTTTGCAATATAAGGCTGTAAAGGTTCAAATGTGACAGCTAAATGTTGTTTAAAAAATTCCCTGCTCATACATAAGACATGGATTTTTTTAAAAAGCAGTGTGCCCTGTCTGCACATGGAAGTCTTGTGTTACTTCAGTCACAGCATTAGATAGAGTGCTTGCAACTGGTTTGCTTTTTCTCTTCCTGCTCTCTCTGCAGTGCACATATATTGAGATTGAGCAGGTGCCGAAGACTCACGCTGTTGTGCTCAGCAGGCCCTCCTGGCTCTGGGGGGCAGAGATGGGAGCGAACGAGCATGGAGTCTGTGTAGCTAATGAAGCCGTCGTGACCAGAGAACCAGCTTCTGAATCTGAAGCCTTGCTTGGAATGGATCTTGTCAGGTGGGTGGTTTACCAAGCTGTGACCAGCCTTTCAAACACCAAGGATTAGATGATAATGATACTGGATAACAGCTTTGTGGCAATGATATGGCGAGATTTTAAAAAGGTACAAGCAGACCTGTCTAGGCAGAGCTTCAGACACAGCTGAGTTAACACTTAAAACACTTGGAATCTGGATTTGGCTCCCAAATATGTACTTGTCTAATGTAGGTTCACTAAACCTACCTTGTCTACCTACCTTGTAGTCTAGAAGTGGCTGTTCTGACAGGATAAGAGATATGATTCCATTGTTAGTAAAGAACTGCTAACTAATCTGTGAAATCGGATTGCTGGTGTGCCCTTCATTCTCCCCCACATTACAACAGCCTACTCTGACCTAAAAAGCTTATCCTGGGCTTATAGCCAACTGTATGCATAAACAGATGACTATGTCTCACTTCAGCCCATGCATTCCAATGTAAACCATTGCCCTTTTTTAAATGCTGGCAAACTCCTGTAAGTCTCTTCATTGAAGGCTGGCTGCCTAAAAGGCTTATGCTGCGCTGTATGCTTCAACCTGCATGCTGATCTTGTAGTGAGAGAATTTCTTGTAGGAGAGTTGGGTGGGAGAAGGAAGCTGAAAACGAAAGAACAAGAGAAAATGGGGCAGACAATACAAAGAGAAAGGGAGCAAATAGACTCAGTTAAAGATAGGACAGGACAACTGCTTGTTTAAGCGAATCAGTGTTAGACCCAGTGGTCCTGCTGGCATTTGCCCTAGGGTATTTAACGAGTGGGCTGAATCAATTTCAGGTGAATGTGCATTTTTCTTGAAACTAGTGAAAGATGAAAGAGGCTCTGGATGACTGGAAAAGGTTAAATGTTGTGGATATGCTTAATAGGGTTAAAAAGAGTTGTGGTTATAGACAGGTTATAGACCAGTGGTTATTAACCACTGTTCCTGAAGGGAAGAAAAACCACTTAAATATCAATGAGTTGATAAATATGCTATAATAATTGTTAGTCAAGAAAAATCCTGTTGGACCATTCTGCTTTATTCCTGCTATGGGTTAACAAATTTTATGAGTAGAGGATAGCAAATAGATACCTTGACTTTTAAGAGGGCATTAAAACCTTAGAAGGTATTCTCATAAGCAAGCTGGGATGCATGAGTTACAAGAAATTGTCGTTTAGGTATATAGCTGCCTGAAACTGTAATTGTAGATGTTCTCTAATGGTGTCTCTGCAGAAATACAGTATCTGGTTCCAGCTACCATTAACCAAGAAGACTATGAGCCAGTTGGAGAGAATAGAGTGGAAATGGGAAATATGATCTAAGATCTATAGGGTCTGGCCAGTGTGAAAGTCATGAGGAAATTTGGGTTATGCTTCTCTTTGGTGTTTTCTCTAAACTGTGTATTACAGAAGGAATCTGCGGAGAAGCTGAACCTCGGAGGACTAATTGCAGTGATGAGTTTAATTTCATGAAGGGAGACTGAGGGTCTCGTAAGAAAATATAGGACAAACTTTTGTCAAAAAGAGATATGTTAGGTGACTTTCCAAGCTTCACCTTTATTTTTTCCCTCCTACAACCATTCGTCTGAAACTTTAACAAAACATTGCTTTAGATGCAGAGTTCTGCTTGTTTTCATAGTTATTGCAGTCTCAAAATACTTTTTAACATTCAAATGTATAGGCTGTCCAGCATCTCTAGGTTTACCCACCTAGCAAATCAGGAGTTCTCAAAATAAGGAGAAACTGGTAATAAACTGTGAGTGAGCATCATGTGTAGATATTACATTCCTTCTCTTCCTTTTTATCTGCAGATGAAATGGTCTGTAGCTCGAACGCAGGGTGCGCTTCAGGCAAGGAGAGCTAGAAATATGTTGCAGACTACCATCTGCCGCTTGTTCCAGCCAAAGTGATTCTTTTGCTTACTGTGAAGACTTGGCCGGTTGCATTAAGCTTATCTGTTTTGGATCACCTCATAGAATAGAGAGCCATCAAGTACAAAATCAGTCATATTGCCTGCAATGAAGCAGCTGACACCAGCTCTGCCTCTTTTTACCTATCTGAGAACAGGCTAATTCTGTCACTCAGGACTTACTGGAATAAAAATAAAGCCTAATTAAGAAATGCACATCTCTGGTGACCAAATTTTTTCTCACATCTATGTATGTGTTGGACTTCTGTATCTGTGTCAGACCTTAGCGAAGGATGAAGATTGATATTCTGTGTGTGCATGTATGACTAGCTGTTTGCTAAAGAAACTTAAAGATTTGTGCTCTGAAACATGTTCTTCAGAGTTGTCAACCCAGGAATGTCATCCAGGTAATAGAATGAAATTTTGCTTGACTGCTCAGGCTCCCCTAAGAGTTTGCTTCTACGTTCTCTTAAGGTGATTATTCTTTTTCTCTAGGGGAGACTTCCTCTCTCTTGAACTGATCTGGAATTGTCACTTTTCAGTTAGGATTTAAAATCCAGCCAATATAGGCAAAGGCTGTAGGTGGGAGTTGGGAGAGCACATGGCATTGAACAGGTCAGAAGCATCTTTCAGCAGGGTAGTATAGTTCTGAAGTCAGCTTGTGTTGTTGTTGAAATAGGAAGTTGAAAATTCATCTTGCAAGTTCATAGGCAAAGGAGTTTTTTCAATAAAGGTGACGATGCACATCAGTAAAGACGTATTTCACAAAGGTTTTAGCTTGTTTAGTAACTGAACTCCTGGCTTAATAACTGAAAAGTGTGTTACCCAGAACACTGATGTATCTGAGGATTAAGACCCACTGGTGAACAGTTTTGCTTATGCTAGTACAGTTAGAACAGGACAACATTATCATCCCAAAAGCATATATGAAGAAACCTGTAAAATACACCCTTATTTTTGTACTGCTGACTCAATTTTTAATCCCTATGTGTTTGTATTATTTCTTAGTTCTTCTCATTGCTGGTGCAGCCACTTTTTCAGAGCCTCACAGAGACTCTCTTGGCAAGGAGTCAAGAATGCTCTTTAAATTGTATTAATTTATTTACTGATTTCTTTCCTTAGAGACATCAGAACTGAATAAAGTAGAATGTCATCCTCATGTATGTTACTGCATTTGGAAAGTTGGCATCTCTAACTGATAAATTAAAAAGCTTAAGATAATGTTTTGACAGTGTGATAGCATGTTGGAGGTACTGAGGCAATGGATTGCACGAAGTCACTGAAATTTTCTTAATGAATAATTCAAGCTCTCATCTGGGGGTAAAATTACTTAAAATTTTCTTCCAGCTCACCTTGAAGGGTGTTCTGAAATGTGGTAGTGGGAGGGCTATGCTTCAGTTACCCAGAACACCGATGCAGAGCTAAGTGGCAAGACCTATGTCTTTGTGGAGATGAGCTGTGTGGTTGTTGTGTAGGATGGGTTTTTTTGCTGTCCTTTGTGACTGACAGATAGGAGCACCCAAACAAGAGCAGAGTCCGGGCCTTTGTTAAATGGAAATAAATGTAACATTGGAGCCATTTGCAAAAAAATAATACCTGAAAGATTTCTTCAGCCTGAATATCTGCTGTAGTTTTGACAGAGAAAGGTAGACCATAGCCATCTCAGAGGGACAATGTCAGGGTAGACCATAGCCATGTCAGAGGGATAATATCAGGGAGACATTATTAAAAGTTATGACGTTATGCCTCCTTGCAGGTTTGGATCTAATTATAACCTGATGCTTTTGGTCATAAACTAGGGAGAAGGGAGCAGATTATAAATGAACCTAGTGACTATATGGTCACTAAGGTAGTTGTCAGCTCGTTCATTTACCTGTGACAGTGAGAGCTGTTTGAATTGCTCTTGGGGAATAAATCAGACATGATTTTGAACTGGCTTTTAAATGATTTCTGTGTTACATGCTAGGACTGGCAACTCTGTATTGCTCTGAAAAAGTGATTGCACCAGTGATGGAAAGAACGGAGGAATAACATGAATGTATAGGACCTAAAAATGGAGACAACAATACAGAACAAATTTCAGCTAATATAAGAAACAAGACAAGAGAGAACAACTATAAATGCAAAGTAAGATGGTGATGGGGGAGAAATTGTCATTGTAAGTTAGGACCTAAAATTCTAGTTGGCTCTCCTTTGTCATGGAGTGATAAATAGATGCTGCTGAGAGAGATGAAAACACTGCTTTCAGTAATTTAACCTAAACAAAGGTTAATAGTGGCCAGCTATTTAACAAAGCAGGCCCAGTGCAGAGATCACATAGAAAAGTATTTAGATCAGCAAATTTTATCCAAGCTGTCAGGAGCTGGTTTGTGTACTGTAGTTTTTAGGAAAGAAACAGTAGTGTTTTCATGTCATGTGATTTCCAGGGAAATCATAGAATGGTTTGGGTTGGAAGGGACCTTAAAGGGCTAGCATAGCACTTACATTTAAAAAGGTGAATTTCTTGGAGCTATCCATAACTCAAAATGACTTCATCCATAGAGCTATTAGATAAACAAAGCAGAAAATATTAAGGTGACATAACCAATAGGGAGAAATGTTGGACTGATCCAGGTAATTGTCCTAAAGGACGGAGACATGGATATTCTGTTGCTTGAAATAGTGCATTTCCTTATTAGCAGTAATTACATTTTGGAGTGGAATAGTTTGCAGGTCTGATTTAGACTTTTCTAATTACTGCTTTCATTGATTGACTTGGTTAGGGCTGTAAATTATATCTAGGGATTATTTCATCCAATTTATTCAAGTCAGGATACAGTGATTCCCTATAGCTTTGTAGAACCTATTCTTGTTCTTCAGCTTTCTTTTCCCTAAATACCCTTGATTTGCTCAGAGTTCCTTTTAAAACTGTTTTCTTTTAGACATATGGTTAATCTTAGTTCATATGAAAGCTGTATCTGGTGTTAAATGTTTTTTTCTTTTTTTGGGAAGCCTCTGCAGGAACACTGAAGCATGACTGTGCAAAAATGCTTCTGTCTACAGTGTGCAATATGCATCCAAGGATAACATACATCTAGCTTTGATGGCCAAATGAATTTTGGAGCATTAGGAAAGAGAAGCTCTACAGAGATTGTAATACTGAATACCTCTCCCATTTTTTGATCTCTGATAATATTAATTTGCAGCTCCCCACTCTCTGTACAGCTGAGTAAGCTTCCATACAGCTGTTACTTTAAAAAGACCTTTGCAAATTATCCTTCAAATTTATTCTGCCTCGGGCAGGGATAAATAGAGCACTGCATGTTTACAGCACGGTTGAGGTCATTGGTTGGTAGTTGGACTCTTTAAAAGCTAAAAACCAGCTACGGCAGGCGTCAGAATGAAGAAGCAGTGTAGAAAATAAAGGCTTGAAACAAATTATATCATCTAATATGTCATCCTGTAATTCCAGTAACTCATTAAAGCAGGAATTCTTACACTAGGCATACCTGACACTTTGGTATTTTTAAACCAGATCAGTGCTTATGTTTAAAATCAATAACTTATGGAGATCTCACTGCTATATGTCTGTCTGAATCTCAGTTTTTCCCTTTTATTACAGACTTGGCCTAGAAAGAGGAGCAACAGCTAAAGAAGCATTGGATGTAATAGTTGCTCTGTTGGAAGAGCATGGACAAGGTGGGAATTATTATGAAGATGGGAGCTCATGCCATACTTTCCAAAGTGCGTTTTTGATTGTGGACAGAAATGAAGCCTGGATACTGGAGACTTCTGGAAAGTACTGGGCAGCGGAAAAAATCACAGGTCAGTATCACTCACAGCAAACCTTCCTTATTATAAATAGCTGTGAGAATTGTTTTGGAAGAATTGGTCTTAGAGTTTAAGTAAGTGACCAGTTTAGGCAAGTGTTTGATTAAATAATGGATTTTAACCTCCTGTATTTGTACTATTCCTTTTTTTCTTTTTTTTATGTTGATGTGCATTGGCTGATGTAACTTAGCATCTTCTGTGAAGCTGGAGGTTGTTACCTGTATACCTCAGCTATGTAATAATCATGCTTAGATTTTTGTCTTTGGTAAGTGTTGTATTTTCCTAGATTTATTTACTGTTTGGAATGTGTCAAGTGTCTTTCTGATGCAGTTAATGCCCAAATTGTTACTTATAAATCGAAAATATTAAGAAGGAAGGATAAGCATTGATAGCTTTGAGAAAAGGGCTTGTGTTAGGTGGTACATGGAACGTGCTGCTGCTGGTTGCTTTACTGCAATAGATATAGTCCCCTTATATCACCATTTCTTCTTTGATACTGCAGAACAATACTTTTCTGCTCTTTAAACTTGTAGGTGGTTTCTTTTTCTGTAGGTGTGAAGTCAGAGCTGCCAAACTATCTTCCAGGTTTCACTGGCTTGGTGGATGAACTTAATTGAAACTTAGCTGACAAATATGTGCTCTCTTAATATAAACAAGTGTCTGGGGTTTTATATTTAATTTATTATCAGTTGTTGGTTTTGGTTTTGAAGGGAGTTTTATTTTCATAAGAGTAGAGTTTTTTAAAATTTACTCATGTTTGAATGAACTAAAAATTCAGGTTACTTGGAAGGATTTTTATCATCCATGCTTTGAGCTGTGGCAGATACATTGAATTCGGTTTTCATTTCTCCTTCAATGAAAGGTAGGAGATAGCAGATATGGGGAGGTGGGAAGTTTAACTTCGGAAATCCCAAAGCAAAGAAATAACACCAGGCTGCGTAAAGTTGTGTGATGGCCTATTGTCAGTTCATGCCATCAAAAATGAATCAGCTTACCTTAGCAGGTATGGTGTTTTCACAAGCAAAGCTTGCATTTTAAGGAAACCTACAGGGCAGAATTCCTCTAGCACAAACAGATACCAGACATAGGGGAGGGAAGAATGGTAATGCTGTCCTCAAAGTCCAGATTCTGCAAAGCAGTTGGCTCCTGAAGTTCCTGGGGTCATGCAGTGACATCCTGCCGCCTCCTGTTGGCATACCTGACTGATACTTGAAGAACAGCGGTTTTTACTAGCCTTGTTAGCTGCATCCAGCAATGCGTAACCTTCACATCCTTCTTCCCAGCAAATATACTGCTGCCTTCACCTGCTGCTTGCAGCTTCTTGAAATGACACTGCAGCTCTGTTCTGATTTCACCAGCGCATTTCTCTTCAGAAGGTCCCTTTGAGCTGCAGATAAGTAGTTTCCATCTCCTGCAGTCTGCCGAGGCTGCCAGGCTGCAGGCTATGCAAGAACTCTGTATTTCATAGTTTCTTCAGGGGGTTCTTCTTTGGAACCATAGGCATGCCTCTTAGGCTTTCAAATGACTGCACAAATGCTGCTAAAAAAGGGCAAATGTGTCATTCCAAAGTGTGTAGGTGTTTTGGTTTTTTTTTGTCCTGATTCTGTTTCTATCATCACTGCTGCAGCTCTGTAAAGCTTATAGTGAATATTTATCAAGCAACTCTCTTACAGTAATTTAAGGATAAACACTTTTACAATCCCTCCTACTACTGCTCTTCAGTCGGAGTGGAAATATTTATTTGCTTGATAAATTTTCATTTCTTGAAGGTGATAAAATCCATGAAACATTATTTTACAGAAGTTACTAAATGTAGTATTTAAAGAGCTCTTAAGGAGTGGCTTGCCCAGCTTGACACGAGCACAAATATTCCTATCACTCAAGTCAAGAAATTCAAGAAAGAAAGGTTTCCTGTTTGGGAGTGTAAATCAGAACAAGCTGTCAGTGACCCTGGTAAAAGTTGGAACTGAATGACAGTGACTTTTTTTGCAGGCTGATGCAGAGAACTTCCTACTCTAAATTGTTAGTCATTATTTAAATTGCATGCACGAGGCATTACAAAAGCAAGCTTGCTTTTGTGGAAGGCAGTGTAATGGCTTTCACAAATACTGCTTTGGTTTCTGTGTAAGAAAAAGTTTGTGCCAAATTCCAGAATCTGGTTTTGTTTTAGTTTAGAGATTTACTTTATCAGCTCTTTCTCTGGCTTCCAGTATATTTGCTTTATGCTCTCTGAGGAATATCTGCAGCAGCCACCGTTAGTCATGCTGTAGATATATGGGTATAAGCACTGCAGTGTTTTTGAGAAAAGCAAATTAAAAGACCCTTTAATATTCTTTGAAGGCTACTTACACTTTCTTTTTAATTCATGCCATTTTGAAATTTAAGATTTAAAATCAAGTTCAATTTAAGCCTATCTTGCAACTAAGAGTAAAATTGTTTTTAAACTGGGAAGCTTAAAGCAATTGGTAAGATTTTAAAACCATCTTCCAAATCAAATTTTCAGTTTAGGAGAGCAACGAATGTTCGTGAAACTGAATGCAGTCAGATGCCGAGCCTTGTTGTGGCAGTGGAATACACCATTGGAGACAAGAGTAGGTACATTTGGAGACCACTGTAATTTCATGGTCAGAATGTGAGAGGTCCAGATTGCGAAACTGGTATTCTGACTAAATAGCACTATTAATCACACGGCAGTGTAAATATCTAAGTAGGGCACAGAGAACTGAGCTCTGCAACCTGCAGTGGTTGGTAGTTCTGTGTGTGTGTAGCTGTGTAGCTATGCAGTCATGCCAATGTACATCCTAACCAATGGTTTGTTTCCTAATTGAAATTAAATTGTCCTTCCAGATTCTCCCAGAAAAGCTTTATTAATGCTCTTTTTTAATACATGGCTCTTTCTCCAGAGGGGGTAAAGTGCATTTGCAATCAGCTTTCATTAACTACAAAAATTGATGCTGAGCATCCTGAACTAAGGGATTACGTGAGAAGTCAAGGCTGGTGGAATGGAGACTCCGACTTCAATTTTTCTGAAGTGTTCTCTCTCACTGATGACCATTTAGCCTGCTCTTCTGGCAGGGAGAGCCTAGAAAAGCAAGGTGGTAAGTGTTGAACCATTCTCCTGCGTATGCAGCTGGATTTTTAGTCATTACAGTCTCTTTTCAGGCATTCTGTCTGGCACATGTAACTGGGAGTGCCTTTGCATGTGAACGACGTGAAGAGAAAGACCAGAGCTGAAGACTGTCCCTAAACTTGCCACAGTTTAGGATGAAGCACTAATACCCCCCTCAAGTTTAATGCTTTAGCCCAGGATTGAAATTATAAAATAAGTTTCTTCACTGTTGTTCTGACGTGCATGATGTGCCACCGTATTTGTGCTTTGGTGTAATTATAGTGACCCTACCTGCTGTAACACCCTGTGAATATATTCAGGCTACAATCCTTACCTGGAGTCCAAGCCACTGAATGCTCAGGGATTTTTCTCCCCCTCCATATAGGTGACGTTTCTGCACAAACCATGATTGATGTCCTGCGTGACAAGGACAGTGGTGTCTGTGTGGATTCTGAATCTTTCCTTACTACAGCTAGCATAGTGTCTGTTCTGCCTCAGGACCCTAGTTTTCCCTGTATTCACAACTTCACTGGCACACCAGACCCTTCAAGGTAAGCCACAATTATGGGGTTCCTTGAGGGCAGAGCAGGTAATGGGTTGAAAGATATTAAACCCTGCTACCCAAATTGGAAAATACTTCGAGAGCGTGTTCTAACCAGAAATGCAATCAGTAGTTGGTGGTGTGTAATCTGATGGTCCTGTGTTACAGAACTGCATCTTGCTGCAATTCTAAATGAGCACCACTGGGCTGAAAGGCCATACCTGGAACATTGCCTTAATTCAGAGCTTCTAGAGTAAATATAGCTCAGAGAGGTCCCAGGAACTACTACTCCAGCCTAGTTGCTTTCCAGTGGGTTCTTGTTGAGATGATGAGGTTGTACACAATTTTAGTCACCTCTCTTGAACACGTGGGTGCAAAACTGAAACAAATAAAGTGTCTAACTAGCAAAGAGGGGATGTGTACTCTAGGTAGCCTTGCATGACATCTAAACATTACCTGGGACTGGCAGATGTTTCTCTGTTATCCCAATTATGTTTTTTATTGGAGGGACAATTTCCAGTTGGTTTAAATGATGTTATTCGGGAGATCTGCCACTTGCATTGAGTTAAAGAGGTTATGGAGAGAAGAAAATGGCACCCTTGAACAGCTGACAGTCATTCCTGTAAGAAGAGTGTTAGTAAGCACTAGGTTCCATTGAGGGCTACAGAAGTCATCCATGCCAAAGGGACTTTTCACCCACTTTGCATTATATAACTCAGACTTTCAGGGTTAAGTATGAAGTTTGAGCTTGCTTACCAAAGCTTTGACTTGGTGCAAATCCTTTGAGATAAAAAGGAGCAAAGCTTCAAATTGTTTTGGTGGGTTTTCTGCCCTTTTAAAAGGTGGAGAACCTAGCTGTAAAAAAAACCTCCTTGTTCAGAGGCCCTTCTTGCTTTATCTTACACTCTAATGCAGTAAAAACCACATTATTTTAAGTGTGCAGCTAATGAGTCACATAAACTCTTAGTCAGCAAGGCTTCATGACAGTGATGGAAAGGGTAGCAGCAATGAACCTGCTGACTGTGTGCAGTCAGTGGTTATTAATCATGTTTTGCAGAAGTCTTGCATTTCTGGCAGCTTCTTTACTGCAGAATGCAGGGTGCAGTTTCTCCATGCACTTGCCAATACCTACTGTCAGATTCTGTCAGTGGTTTTGATTTTAATGACAGCTAAATCTGGGAGGAGAAGGAGAGATGGCTGTATGAACAGAGGAGAAAAAGTGGTGCAAGGCTGAATGCTGAGATTTCTGTAAAACAAACTTGGAGAGGAAATACAGTCCTACTTTTCTAAAGAAGCGACAGAGCTGTCATGAAAGAGACCAAACATGATTATAGGTAAAAGGTCTAATAAAGTTTTACTGTTACTTCAAAGGACATAAATTTATGTTGCTTGTGACCAGTACCAGCTCTCTAGACTAGCCCATGCCTAGTGCAGATGAATTACCTTTGCTGTTCCGTATCTGTTGTTTTATTATAGCCTGGTGAATATTTCAACTACATATAAAATCTCTCTTATTACTGCAAGCAGTAATTCTCATTTATTTCAGGTCCATATTTAAACCCTTTATTTTTGTTGATGATGTAAAATTAGTACCAAAGGTACAGTCGCCTTCTTTTGGCAATGATGATCCTGCTAAAAAGATACCTCGATTCCAAGAGAAACCTGATCGCAGGCATGAATTGTACAAGGCACATGAATGGGCCCGATCTCTCCTTGAGAATGATCAGGTAAGAACTGTGGGACCTGGAATTAAAGTAAATGCACATTCCTAACTCCATAATTTACTTGAGAATCATTCACTGAAACGCATTCTCAGAATCCTTGCATGTTTAGCTTGAATAATGATGCCCTCTGAAGGACAAACTATTCTGCATGGTGGGTTTTCTGGTTATCCAGAAAGTGTTGCTCTGCTCCATTACTTTTACAACGTGAAAAGTCAAACTGAGAAGCTGATGAGCTTGTTCAGCCTCCACTGTGTTTATAGTCCTTTTTAAGTGATTATTGAACACTGGATGCTAATGCAACATGATATCAGCATTACATACTAGGATGATGGCAGGAATGTTATAATTTAAATTCTGTGATGGATTAAGAACTACATAGTTGGAGGTTTTGGGGTTTTTTCAGAACTAATTTTCATATGACAGTTTTGCAAGTCTTGATTTAATGCATTTCTGTTAATTTGTAAGAACTAACTGAAAATGCTATGCGAGAATAAAGGATGCTTTCCAGTGCCATGAAACAGGTACCTGAGCGCCGAAAACTTTTCAGTGTAGAAATCTGAAGTGTTAAAAATCTCTTATGGGAATAAATAAAGGCAGGAAGGGAATTATTCTGTACAGCTTTTCCAGCTGATTGAGATACAGGTTTTGCTGTCATGGTGCAAGTAGCTTGATAACTGTTCTTTGACATTTGTAATTACAGCTACAGCAGTAAACTGGGTAACTGGCTATAAAGAAGTAAATCAGAGGGAGAGATCACCAGGGCATGCCAGTCACACTTATATTGGTATTTTGGGCAATTTCTGGCAGACCCACATAGTCATGTTGGATTTGATTTTCTGAAGTTTTCGTCTGTGTTTGTTTGCGTAGGTCAGAGTCTTGCTAAGATTATAACAGAGTCGCTTATTAGTGATTAAGGAAACCATGATAACCTTTGCTGGTACAAACTTTATTTAAATGCAGTTTTGGCTAGATGTGGTTTTTAATCCCTCAGAATGGTTTATTTTAAAGCCTTTGGTCTCTGGTAATGTCAACTCAATATGCTGGATAAACCAAAATTACACTTTCTTTGGGAGAGAACTTCCTGCCTAGGAACATGAAGAGCAGTATGTCAGAATGGCACACAAAGCCTTTTGTGGGACCTGGGGTCTTAAAGCTGCTACATTACACATAATTTCAGATTTTATCATCATCTTTCAGGCGATGATCTGAGGAATACGCATATACATACTATGATCTGTACAATCCTACCTCTTCTGACATAGTTCTGTTTGCAGCTTTACAGGCTTAATAAGTTGCTTTACTTCTTTCTTATGTGTACAAGCATTACAGCTTTTTACTCTGTCCATCTCTCATTCCATCTGCTTTCTCTGCTTTAAACTCAGCAACTCCTTTTTGGTTATTTTTCTTAATGCATAAGGTGTCCAGCACTGTTCCTTTTAGCCTTTGACCATCCAAAAAAACCTGTTGACTGAAATAATTTATACTTAAAAAGACTTTCTCATTTTTAAAAATACTTGAAAAGATCTCCATAATAGAGCAGTAAAATGCTTTAATGAGTCTGTTTCCTGGTTAATTGAGTTTGGTTGTTTCATGCCCATAGGATAAAGGCCAGAAACTGATGAGGATTATGTTAGACCTTGAAAGGCAAGGCTTAGAAGCAATGGAAGATATCCTCACCCGTGCAGAGGTTCTGGATCCTGCTGAAGTAGTGGATCTTTTCTATGACTGTGTTGACACAGAACTAAAGTTCTTCAAGTAAAGTAAGCAAACACTTCCAATTCTTTAGATACTGAGTTTCTGCTGCCAGGTACCAGTGAATGTGAAATGCTGGATCTGATTCCGATCCTCCTCCTTCTCTTTAGCACTAAGCTAAGAGTGTTCAGAATCAGGTCCAAAGCCACCTTTCTACCTCAGTGCATCTGCCCAGATTGACTCTGGAGTTCCTTTTCCCTGTGTTGCATTGCAGGCAGTTTTTATTTTTCTCAATTTCACTCTTGCTTGGAATGGATTTTAAATGAATTTTATCTCATTTCAGCTACGGTGGCTATTGCTAGCCTTTTCACTGGAAGACTGCAAAGTTCTTCAGGCCTTGAAAGAAAGTCTTTACACCTGTGAATTTGCAGGAAAAACATTTCTAGAGGAAAAAAAATGTTACTTGCTAGCTGTATCCGGTTAACAAATTGCTTTTCTTTGTCCAATCTTGTGGTGTTCCTGTTTGTGTATGTATATAGTGAAAGGAGAAAGTCACTGACTGGTCCAATTACTGTGTGCATGCTGGCTAATTTAGTACAGAATGTTTAAATATGTATGTTGGGCAACCAATTAAAGCAAAGATTAACTTCATTAGGCTAACTGCCATATTGTCATTGAAAGCAATCTGATTTGCCTCTGTTGCTCAGGACTAGGCTTGCAGCAAAGCTGACTCGCATTTTCCTCTTCTTGCTAATTCAGACAGAGAATGGTAGAGTTGAAATCCCAGTTTTGTGGGGGCAGGAAGGTAAGTCCTGGTTCTTGATCTTGCTGTACTGGCCTCAGATGGGTATATCTGGTTACAGTAGCTCTGCTTCTGACACTATGCCTGTACAAATGAGCAGAATTAGGTCCCCCAGGTTAAGTTTTGCCTTCACCTGCACCCAACTTAAGGAAGCTTGTGTTTGTAATGCACCTGGCTGCCGCTCTAGTGCTGAGCACTGAAATGCAGAGCCAGCCTGGATGCTTAAGACATCTGTATATAACCGATTGGCTCTTAAGGTGCAATTAATAAGATGTCATATTTATATACAAGCTACAAATTGGGAATTTTTTTAGGGAATAGATGCTGGACACTGATCAGTAATACTTGACTATTCTCCATCTTTCTGCCTTTATACAGTTCCTTGTAATCTCTGTGGTGCGTATACATGGCCGGTGAATCCAGTAAGTACCACTGAGTTACTGATGGCTGTGACAGTCCAGCTGGTTAGGCTTAGAAATGGCTGTCTTACGCTTCCTTATGATAAGTGTGGTTCTGCAGCATGCTTCCCTTCCTTGACAGTCCTGCAGACAGAACTGCTTTTTGTGTGTTTCCCTCTTGTACAAATGAGATAGGGCAAACAGTTTTAAGAATTAAGCCAGTGAACGCTGTTTCCTGTCATGCGAAGATGGATGGGGTTTTTTTAACAGGAGGTTTAGACATGAATTCCACGTCTTTGATAAGTGGAAGTTAGCTTATGGCATTAAAGTCCTTCACTGTTCAGGGAAGGGGATTGTGAAGAACCATGGATTTCTGTACTGAGGAAATAAAAGCTCCTTAGAAGGCAGCAACACCTCAGCTTGATACTGTGAGAGTTGTGCATTCTGGAAACAGTCATTGCCATATTGGCACATTTAGTTCTCAGAAGTTTTTGGAATGAAATTGTTCCATTCAGACTCATTGCTTTGATGCTGCCTTATCTGACAACTGGCAATTGGACAAGAAAACATTGAGCCTTCTCACTTAGGAAAAACAAGCATGAAGATACTTTCTTTTATGGCCTGCCTAATAATCTTCCCACTCATAATTCACTCCTCCCACGCTCTCTATTGCAGGAGGAACTCCTGTGCCTCGGTATTATGAAAATGGAAACAAGGGAAGGAGAAAATAGGCAAGGTAACCCTAAAATTAAGCTTCTATCTGCCTAGCCAGAATAGGGTCTGCAAGGGCCATGCTTCATTTCTGAATGTGTTGTGCTATATGCACACTGCCCACTGAAGTAAATGGATTTCTGATGAAATCCACTTTTGGAATGAAAGGCTTCTTCAAATGAAAATACTCCTAGTCAGAGTACATCTAACACATACCATATTGAACTTAAAAGCTGCTTCCTTAAACTGTTGCTTGCTGTGCACTTTGCACCCTGATAGGAGTCACTGGATGTTTGTGAACAAGGGGAGAACAGGGATAAAATGACTGACCCATCCAGAGGGCTCAAATCAGGATATACCACTTCACACAGCTCTTTTGCACAACTTGGATCTGCAACCTTTGGCAGGTGGGAGGGAGGCAAGATGAAAGAATGTGTTCCTGCTAAAACCATAATATATCTTATTTGCTTGTTTCTTAAGAAAGAAGAAGCCAATGTTTGCAATTATCTTGTGGGAATTTATGTTCTTATTTGGAACTGCTTATGCCAGAACTAATAAATTGTTTTGAGCACAGTGATCCAGGTACTAATTTTCTAGTAATATGTTGCTTTTGCTTCAGCCACCACTAGTTCTACAAGTTTGAGAAACCACAGCCTTAAAACTACCAGTGGTCTTGAGTGCAGCAGTGGCTTAGTGGAAGGACAGAGTGGGACTACTGGAAGTGACGGCTGCTGTGATTCTCTGTATCTCCAGGTTATAGCAACTTAGAAGCTTCAGTGGATCTTGAACAACAATCTAGTACATACGGGAATAACATTTCACCAATGCTTCCAAATATGCACAGGCATTCTAATTTAATCCCTGAAAGATGATGTTTGCATCTAATTGTAATAAAAACAGGAGTAAAATTTTTTCTCTTTTAGTTATCTCCTGGCAGGTCATCTAGCATTAAGGAGTTGTAAAATCCTCATGATGGTACTTACTACAGAGCAGTACACAAGTTCCACAACAAATGAGAACCAACAATAAGTCACCTTTAATAGTACTATAACAAAGTATTCGTCAAAGCAGTAATAAACGGTTCTGGCTGTTTGAGCAGCAGTGTATGTGCTGGCCCCTGCTTATTACTATATCCATGCATATTTATCAAGTAACTATAATAATGACAGTGACAATAAGTATTGGTCAAAGCATCACTGATTATTTTTTTCTTTTCATATGATGTACAGCAAGGTATAATATGCTAGGAAAAGACTAATGATGCTTTCTTAGAGGCCTGCAGGTGAAGAGCTGCTTACCCTTACACCATCTCCACACTATGAGCATGCACATGTATGGAAGTAAGAGATGGAGCACAACTGAGCTGCATCAAGAACTAAGAGAAAAGCAGAGATACGTGAAGACACAGTTACCTGTCTTTTCCCAATAGTTTTGTTCAAAGGCATGGCCATGGGGAAATATCTTTACCTGGGATCTGTAATGTTATTACAGTTGTAACTGAGAGGCGGGATTATATGAAAGGTATGAACTAAGGCCAGTTTGAATGGGGCTCTGAGCAGCCTGGTCTAGTGGAAAGTGTCCCTGCCCATGGCAGGGGGTTGGAACTAGATGATCTTTGAGGTCCCTTCCGACCCAAACCATTCAATATTCATAGCAATTATATAAATCAATGCCATAACTGTAAATAGCCTGGCTGTTAGCACCAGGCTCACCCTGGAACAGCAGTGCCCTTTTAAGGCTGGTGAATCATAATTGTTTAGATAGGAAAAGACCTTTAAGATCATCAAGTCTGTTATCCAGCACTGCCAGGTCCCACGCTAAACCATGTCCCTAAGTGCCACATCTACACCTCTTTTGAATACAGTCACTTTCCTGGGGAGTCTGTTACAATGTTTGACAACCCTTTCAGTGAAGAAATTTTTCCTAATATCCAGTCTAAACCTCCTCTAGTGTAGCTTGAGGCTATTTCCTCTTGTCCTATTGCTTGTTACCTGGGAGAAGAGACTGACCTCCACCTCACTACAACCTCCTTTCAGGTAGTTGTAGAGAGTGATAAGGTCCCCCTTTCCCCGCCTCACCTTCTCTTCTCCAGACTAAACAACCTCAGTTCCCTCAGCTGTTCCTCATCACACTTGTGCTCCAGACCCTTCATCAGCTTCATTGTCTTTCTTTGGACCCACTCCAGCACTTCAGTGTCTTTCTTGTAGTGAGGGGCCCAAACCTGAACATGTTATTCAGGGTGCAGCCTTACATGGACCAAGTAGACTTCCAGCCACAGCCACTCTTCTCCAAGCCTCCATGGGGTTGTTGTAACCAAAGTGCAGCAACTTCTGTAAGAAGGGGAATCAAAGAATGGTTGAGGATGGAAGGGATGGCTGGAGGTCATCTGATCCAACCCTCCTGCTCAAGCAGGGCCACCTAGTGCAGGCAGCCCAGGACTGTGTCCAAATGGCTTCTGAGTATTTCCAAGGATGAACACTCCAGAGCCTCCCAGGGCAACCTGTGCCAGTGCTGAGTCACCCTCACAATCACAAAGTGTTTCCTGATGTTCAGGCAGAGCCTCCTGTGTTTCAATTTTGTGCCCATTGCCTCTGGTCCTGCCACTTGGCACTACTGAAAAGAGCCTGGATCCACCTTTATACTTTCCCTTCAGGTATTTATGCACTTTGATGAGATGCTCCTGAGCCTTCTCTTCTCCAGGTTAAACAGTCCCAGGTCTTTCAGCCTTTCCTCATAGGAGAGATGCTCCAATCTCTGCATCACCTTAGTGCCCTTTGTAGGGCTCTCTCATGTTCATATCTCTTGTACTGAGGAGCCCAGAACTGGACACAGAAGTCCAGGTGTGGTCTCACCAGTGCTGAGTGAAGGGTAAGGATCATCACCCTTAAGCTGCTGGCGGCACTCCTCCTAAGGCAGAGAAACACACAAGAGTAATTTGTGCTGGGAATAGATTTCTTTTGACCAGACCTGAACATCTGCCATCCAAAGACCTTACCCCAGGCTGCATATGAAAAGCAGAAGCTCATGTCTTTGCTCTAGGTTGTTACCTTTTTTCAGCCAACTCTATCCTTGGGGACTGCTTGCTCCACATAGTGTATTTTGGACAACAAATCCTCACTGCCTTGTGTGAACAATAGTAGCTCTAGTTGCCTGTAAAAGTGTAGGTTTTGGAACACTCATCCAAAGGCCTCCTAATTGCTGGGTAAAGACAATCTGTCACACAAAATGGTAAATAACCACTTGGCCAGCAGGAAAATACAGGACACTTGCCCTTACATACATACTTCATGGCATGTGTATTCACACACACCATTGGGTTTTTTTTTTTTGCTTACAGTAGAACAACTTCTCTTTTCTTCCAGTTTGGAAAAGTTCCATCTTCCTTCTCAAGTCAAGTCCATGACCACCCTACCCAGCTGGGCTTCTTCAGACACTATCCTATAGGGATCTGTACTCAATAGGAGGTAGGCTCAACAGCAGCCACAGCTCCTGGTCATCTCTGTCCTCTTCATGCTTGATGAGAAGAGGATTGCAGGCCCATCTGTTCATGAAAATGACATTCTGCTGCAATCTGAGGATAGGCAGAATAGAAGAAGTAAAGGACCATACAAAGAGACTAAAGGTAGCATGTTAGTTTCTGGCAGTTCATTGACAAATGGCTGAATAATAACTGGAGAATCTCCAAGATTCTTTAAAATTATGATGGAAGGGGAAAGATCAACTCCAGGCATGTAATGCAAAAAAGTATCCTGAGGTAATGTGTCAGCATGATTGAGAATTGTTTCAACACTACAAAGAATTTCAATTTTATGCTGCTTTGCTTAAAAAATATCCACCTATATACAGTAATTTAAAAGCCTGTACTAACATTCCTGTAGTATGTAGTCCAGTTCAAAAAGCATCATGTACATCGCTGTTCCAGTCTATAGAATGTTAACAGTGCAGCACTTGCAATTCAAATACAATCTCTATCACTGTAATGGGAACCCCTCTGTTTCAGATATTATCTTGATGTTGTTCTTTTTTGAATACTAATCCAGAGAGCACCAGAAGACTCTTCTCATCTCACGTGTGTTCTTAATGGAGGATTTTTGGAGGGATCTGTAAATAGATAGGAGAGGTTTAATCAGAGGAGATAGATACATTTTTGGGGTATGTATTTTGGACACAGCTCTACAGCAGGGATGGGTGCATTTATGTCTAATCCTTGAACTGATACATATATATATACACACACATATATTGCTTATGCTCTGTAGCCCTTCAATGAAAAGTCTCTGATCAGATCATACAGCAGACAATTTAGACTGACAGAGGCCGCTATGAAAAGTCATGTAAAGTACCTTAACATGGAAACAGAAAAATCCCCTTCACCTTTCAAGTTGAAGATAAATAGTTGGAACTAACAATACAAAAAAGGCAGGGGTTTATAAAAAGCAAAATATGGGCATGAGATCTTTCAGCACCTTCAGCTACCAGTTTTCAAAGCTGGATAGGTGAACTTTTGCTCTTACCACAGTGACCTGATGATACCCAGTTTTTAAGTTAAAGGAGAAGCAAGGTTCAGTCATTCGTTACTTTCCAGACAAGGCTCAGGTACTAAGTCCCCTTGTTACTCGGGTATGTAAAACGCCATGTGCAGGATTTAACTCAAACCACATGATGGAAGACACTGATCAAGTCACCTTTCTTTTGTGATTTTACAAGTTCATGAACAAAAAACCCAACTCAGTATCTGCCTAAGCCTGCTTATGTGACACCACTGTTCTTAACATTAAGGGCTCTGCAAATTCAACACTCCACAGAACACAGCCTGCATGCCAAGTCACATAATTTTATTTTTAGCTCCTAAGACTTTAAAGTAATTAATTAAGTGCTTTTCATTATATCTTTGGTCCCTGTTACCACTGTAACAAATCCCATTACTCTCTGTGCCTATGCTGGCAGCCCAGTTCTTCAAGTTAATGCTGCTTCCTGTTCTTTATTTTTACTCCCTGCTTCTAGTCCTATTGGATACTTATCAGATCTTCTCATGTTTACACACTTACCTCTAGCTATCTTGCTGGGATAGATTTTCTGAAATGGCTTGAATTCGTCAGGTGGGGGGAAGTCTTCCACAGAATGGAAAGTAAATTTAGATTCAAAGTCATCTGGGAAGATTCAGAGAAATAAACATCAGTCAGTGTTAGAGACAGACTTAAAAATCATAATAAAAATGCCATAAGTCATTTCAATTTAAAATGCTGACTCGTTTTCCCCTGGAATTGATAGTGGCTCATTCTGTATAACCATCTTGGTGAGTACTTCTGTGAAGCCATCCAAGTTTTCTGGCTTAATTGCAAACACTGCCTGCTACTAACTGAAGTTAAGCTCCTAGCTGCAGTTCCAGTTTCCTGCATTGATGATATTGTGGTACAGAGGTAATTCCTAGGTGGTTTTCAAGCCATTTATCTGTGAATGAATGGCCAATTCATCAGACCACAAAAATAATTCTTAGCAGTGTTTGTGGATGTTTAGTAGCTTCAATACTATAGAGCAAACTGGTTTTAAGAACAGTAATATAAGGACATTATGGCAACTTTTCACAGTCTTAAATAATTCTGCAGGTAGCTTATGCTTTTCTCATCTACTGGATGATTCAAAGCCTGCATGAAAAGCCTTAATTTTCTCTCATTATATAAGGTTGTACAAAAATGTTTCTAATGGCTCTGGTTATACTACCCTGTTAGTGCTGTGAGAAAGTCTTGACTGACTTTTTGAGGTCTGAGACACACAGGCTTTTATACTGAAATTGTTATCTAAGGCTAAGAGATCTGATTTAGAGGATATTACCGATGATGTGCATGTTTCCATTTTTAAGTGGTGGGTAGGGGTCATGAGCTGCAGCCCAGGCTGAGACTCCAGACTTGCTGGTAAGCTCAGTTGTAGGTGATCTTGCTGGTGGCTGTGGAGGTGTGACCAGCTTCCCAGCACCAGTTCCTGAAAAAGCAGTAGGAGACCAGTGCATAAACATCATCGTGACTTAACAAACGGAGCATAAGCTTTGCAGAAGAGAAGGGGAGGTGTAGAAGGAACGCAATACTGGGGGCAAACATACCCAGCTTCATAGCTGTTGTTTGTCAAGCCTGACCACGGATTTAGAGCATTCAGTATTAAAGTCACTGTGCTAGTTCTAGTTCTAAGGAAAGTCCAACATTCTGCAGTATGGTTTAGTCCCGTTCGGAGGGGAAGACTATCATTCCACTTTCACAAGCACAAGCAGTTTCTTTAATGAAAAAGAACCCAAGCCAATCCAACCATGCTGAATGGTATTTCTAACAGAAAACAATTTCCTGACACCCTAGCAGCCATGCAGCAATATTACCATCGTTCTTGTGCATTTCACTGAGGCAAGAGCCATCAAAGTTTGTATCTTCTGGGCACACCAACCACAGGCACTGTGTAAGGGGGAAGGAGCCCAAGGCCTCTCCAAACTGCTGCTCCCCCTGTGCAGCCAGGAGACAGGCAGGCTAATTTGATGGAAACTTTCAGAGTTGAGCCACCATGTGGTATAAATAGCTCAATAAATAACAGTTCATCAGACAGCTCCTGAGCAGCATTAATCCCCATCAGGAAACCCCTGACCTGCACACGGCCTTTCACATGGTTGTCAAAGGGACCCAGTAATCTTTCCCTCGACATGTGGCTGCTGAAGCACAGGGTACAGAACATTCTGCTCAGATTATTAAGTCGCTGTCTCCTTTTCTCAAACCCACACAGATCTAGCCTCATTTTTTTTTAATTATCTTCATTATATCAGAGGAGTCTGATAAATGCCCTCCATCTGCTCAAGGGCACACTATAGCTCATATCCCCGCTCCCCAGGTAGTCAGAGAAACCTTTGGCCCCATCACCTTCATCACAGGAGGCACTGCCTTTGCCTCTACTGAAAAGCAGAGGAATGCAGCCATGTTGCCTTTGCTCATCTATGGCTGGAGCTGCCTCTTCTTTGTTTTATTCTCTCCTGTGACATTCCCCAGCCATTGCCAATATTGCTTCAGACTGCAGGGGTACAGCAGTAGACGGATGTCATGGCTAGGCTGGTGCTTGAGCAGCTGCAAGATGGGGCAGACACGGTGGTGTGCACTCCACTGCCCTACCTGAGAGTGTTAGGAGACTGCTGGAGATGCAGCAATGCCAACACAAAGGCAAGATGCAGCCCAGAGGTCCTAAGATGTTGCTTTCACTGATCAGCATGTTGCTTCCAAATCAATTAAACTGTATGGCACATGTGCCCAGGGCTAAGAAGAACCTGATGTCTCGCATGCACGTCATGCAACACACTGGTGTTCCTGCCATGCCATGGACCTCATCCTTCAGCTGTCCCTGCTCCTCATCCTCACCTCTCCAAGCTCTCCAGCCACCAGTGCAATTCCATGACTGGCCAAAGGGAAGAAAAAGCCCCCCCATCTTCCATCATTCCAGCATGCTGCTCTCACCTGTGCCTCGGCCAGGCCTCTTCTTCCTGGTCTCCGGTGCCACCGCTGCTACGGGCTGCGGGAGGCCGGGGGTGGGAGGGAGCGGCAAGGACTGGATGCTGCTTGGCTTGTGGAACTGGGACAGCAGG
>JANHGB010040283.1:0-36397 GCA_026283785.1 Coracopsis vasa | reverse complement strand
CCCCTTTAGGCACTGGAGCTGCTCTGAGGTCTCCCCTTCAGGAGCCTTCTCTTGTCCAGGCTGCCCCAGCCCAGCTCCCTCAGCCTGGCTCCAGAGCAGAGCTCCAACCCCATGTGTGTTTTCAGATGCCATGGGTGCATTGGTAGCCCTCAGGAAGGCTGATGCTTCCTGAATCCTTGGGACCAGAGCAATGGACATCTTGCCCTCAGATAGAAAACCCAAGTACCTAACGGTCCAAGCTCCTCCATTTGGCACACCATGACCTTTACTAACTGTTCTCCATCACCTCACCTCCTGACCTGGTTGCAGCTGAACAGCTTCACAACAAAGCTCACCCCAGACCCTCCCATCCCAAAGAGATGCAGGCTCAATCCATCCGCAGGGTTGGTGATGGGAAAGAAACAGCTCCACATCCTAAAACAGCCCTTTTTGAGAGCAAAAAAGGCCACTTCTGTCCCTGGGGTGATGCACATCGAGGTGGGGTTACCGTAAAGGGCTGGAGTGATGGGGAGAGTTGGCTCTGGGCTTGGCCTCAGCGATCCATTGCTTAGTGGAGTCGGAGGAGGACTCGACGCGCACCAGGGCTGGTCAATACTCCTCGCTGCGATCAATGGGCAAGCAGCAGTAATTACATTTCCAAGATCAAATGGGCACATAAATGTTTCATCTGAGTGAATGTTTTGTTGGGTGCGTTTGGGTTTGTTGCTTGGTTGGGTTTGTCTTTTGTTTCTCCTTTCTGCATATGCAGTAGGCACCTGAATGCATCCCATTGACTCAAACAGAGCCTCTCCACTAAGGAAAGCTTTGCCTTGACATTTAGGGACTCCCACCCCAAAATCCCACTGCTCTTCACATGCTGTGGGGGCAATTGGGTGCAATATACAGCAGAGAAGTGGGCAAACAGGCAAGCGAAGGACACATCTACCCTGATGTATCTGCCAGCATTGCAGCATCACTCTGATGTGCCTGGGCTGGCTCTAACCTTGCACTATTTCCTTCCTACCATCTCCCACCTCTCTAAAGGTGCTGGCAATGGGGCTGTGTCTATTTTTGCACCAGTTCAGGGTTGATGGGCACTGCCTACACCAATACATCCCAAAGGACCTGATGCATCTCTGACTGTGGTACCCATTCCTGCCTCTTCATTGTGTCTCATGGGATGCTGGTGCCTCAGAGTCCCAGCATGATGGGTTGGTTACTTCTGTCTCCATCCTGAAGGTCACATCTCTCTCTGCCTTTGCAAGAGCACTGGGATTCTCTGAAACACGGGCTCCTCTTTCTTATAGCCCCTTTAGGCACTGGAGCTGCTCTAAGGTCTCCCTTTAAGGAGCCTTCTCTTCTCCAGGCTGAACCAGCCCAGCTCTCTCAGCCTGGCTCCAGAGCCTCTAATTTATGACCACATTTAAGAAGATAGGTATTTGAAATACTGGTATTTGACAAGTTGGGGGTGCGAGAACTTGTTTATATGCCTTTTCTTGTCTGAAAAATGTCCTTCAGAAACGCAGTTCATCTACAAACTGTTAATTGCATTTATATAGATTCTACAAAAGCCATCAATAAAATATATTTTGTTAGTGCAAATGGAAGTGAAAAGCTGAGTTCTACCCTTGAGAAAGCTGAGTTCTACCCTTAAGCAGTCATGTTGTACTCAGGACAAACAGCTTTAAGCCCAGACAAAAGCAAGAAATAATAAGCGCATGAGTGACTGATACTGTAATTACAGTCAAGAATAAATCCAAAGTGGCTATTCGGGAGCATTCTTTATTCATTATCTGCCTAAGTTAGGAACCTGTGAAAAGTTACCAACATGTGCAGCACTCTTCAAGGCTGGTCAACTAACTGGCTAAAAACAGTGGTTTTATATAGGGTTTTTCACATAAGGTAATGTACAGTACATGATACATTCAAAAGAGCCACTAAAAACCAGTTTACTTTTATCTTTTGTTCTCTTTGATCTTCTGATTCTAAACATGACTTTCAAAAAGGATGCTGCTTCTGGAAACAAGTTCCTATACTAAACACACAGCCTCCACTTAAATTATTCTTTTATTTCCCAGGACTGTAGAGAAGGTTTTTACTAGATTCAAACTGAATTCATTCCTGAATATACTTTAGGAACATCATGCTTATTGTAGTGCTTGCTTGCGCAGGCTTTTCTTCTTTAATCCAGTGTTGACAACACTGTGGGATCACTTTATTATGAAAATTCACTTTCTAGCTCCCTTTCCAGCTGCATCAGAATTAAGAGTAACGTAAAGGTAACATGCATTTCTTCTATAAATAGAGAAAATAGTATTTAGTTCATGCTACTTTTAGTTAAGACAAACCTGAACAGAATTCAGCCATCCTTTCTAAAATATTACTCTTTAGGAAAATCTAGTCTTTCTAGTTCAGAATATTAAGGACTTAACTGCAGCATTTTAGTGGCGAGAGTCATGGCTGAGATTCTGAATGTTTAGTATAAAAACATAAGCAGTGTGCTCAACTCCTTCCCTGAATTATTAGATCTGAACAACCTGGGTGAACTTTTCATTAGCAATAATCAGGAAATTGGATTCAGCAGATTAATAAATTGAGTTATGAATTATAAACTGAGTTGGGTGCATGAGCAAGCTAAATGAATATTTTGCATGTATTAATACAACCTTAATGTTCAAACAGATAATATATATGATGTACAATCTTGTGTTCAAGTTGCATATTAAATGTGAAACAGAGATGGAAATTTTCTCTCTTTTTTTTAAACAAGTGTTTAGGAAATCTAGATGAAATGCATAGTTCTGGTCAAATGTCACATAATATATGACAGAAGAAACACAAACCCCAAAAACTCCCTGCTGCCTATTTCTTATTTTGCTAATCCAGATACTTTTCTTTTCAAAACAGAGATTATATTAAACAGACATTGAGATGTATCCAGTTTTCTTGCCAACAGCAAGAATACAAACACTTGAGACATTAGATGCTGGAACAGGCTTCCCAAAGTGTGGTAAATGCTCCATTCCTGGCAGTGTTCCAGGCCAGGTTGGACAGAGCCTTGGGGGACATGGTCTAGGGAAAGGTGTCCCTGCCCATGGCAAGGGGTTGGAACTGCATGATCTTAAGGTCCTTTCCAATCCAAACCATTCTATGATTCTATGAATTTTTACTGAAAGATGACAGAACCTAACAGCCACAAATGACAACCTGTTTCTTTTGAGCTCTTTAAAAAACATGGAGGAAAAAAATAGTAATTCAGATTAACTGCCTTTAGGTTAAGCTTTGAAAGGCTGACGTATGCTCAAGTTCCACGAAAACAAAGATTTTAACAAAGCAGGAGGAAGCTTCTACACAGCCTCTACTGTTTTCAGCTTGGAAAATATGGCAGCCTTTGATTCTGCTCCATAGGACAAGTCTACCAGACATGCAGCAGATAGAACGTTTGTGCCCCTCCCTACGCTTGTGTTTCTCAAAAGTCAGATGTAGCCCTAGAACTGCGGATTACTATCAAAAGCATTGTCACAGTACCATTATATATTGGAGTTTTCTAAATTCCTATGAATGAACCAATTTTTTAAACTATTTAAATAAAAGTATGAATTATGCCTCAAATAAAATTCATTCAAACAATTAACACATAAGATAATCAGATATAAAACTTAAGATTCAAATATATTATTACAACTAATTCCATAAGGACTGCCAAGACTCAGAGACATCAGCAATAACAGAAACCAGTAATCCTAATTCCAGTCTCCCAACCTAAGTATACTTATATGTATTCCAAACACATTATTAATGTATTAATGTAGTCCAAATTATTAATGTATTCCAAATAATCCACATGAAGTGCAAGAGAGATACTTAAGTTCTGTTAGTGTGCTTTGTCCTACAGAACAGATGATGCTTTAAATGTCATCTAATGCTAACCCATTTTATTATTGTTAAGACAGAAGGAATTCCGTCTATATACAAAAAGAAGATGTATAGTCATGCCTATGAAGCACATTAATTCTTGCAGCAACTACGCAGTAAACTAGCTCTCACCAATTAAGTGATATAAGTGGTTAGTATTTCACTATGCAGGAGCTGTTCCTTTTTACACACAAAATACATCACAGGTAGGAAAACACTACTAACAAACAAGACATTACTTTTCAAGTTAAATACGGATCAAAAGGTACAAGGTCTGCTTTCTGAACTGCCTCGCTACCTGTGCGGAAAGGTAATGTTGGTGCTTAGGAGATACATGGTTTTAGGGTAAGAATTTAAAATGATAGTTCAGTTACTGAGTATGGTATGGTACTACAGTATGGTAATTTTCCCATTCCGCTCCAAAATACATGGAAAGGAAGTATAAGCAGTACCTCTTGAGAAATTCCCACAATCTATCTTCCCTGTTATAAGATTACACAAATTCCTACAGGAAAACAATAAACATTTCAAGAAAGATCAAATTTACACATAAACTGACAGATCAGCATTTATAAGATTTCTGTGCAGCCCAAACAGAATGATGTGAAATCCTGCAGGTGCTCCAGAGGAAGAACTAATTTCCCACAGTTCTAACAAGTAGCCTAACACCTTGCTTCTTTCTTGTCTCCTGTGTCTCAGACCCTTTAGGCACTGGAAGCTGCTCTAAGTTCTCCCCAAAGTCTTCTCCAAGCTCTCTCAGCCTCTCCAGAGCAGAGTTGCTCCAGCACTCACAGCATCTTCGTGGGGTCATTCCAGGCAGTCCTACAGCCAGCTATTAATGTGGAAAAGAAAAAGGCCAACGTGCTGCTGTGTTGTTGTAGCTGTGTAGATTCATACACACATAGTTATCTTCCCTTCTTTTTAATGACAAAAATCTTCTGTTATTTCTCCTACAGTGAAAATTGTAGTGGGGTATTTTTTCTTTTATTTAAATGGGTCTAGATAGAACCTGTTGAAAAAATCCCCAATGCAAGTCGTAAATCGCAAGCAAAAAATCAAGATATGCTTTCTAATAAAAGCAAAGTAATCTGGTTTGACTATTGAAGGAAACTTGTCACAATGCCTGCCTTCCATTGTAACCAGGGAGAACACTAGAACCCCAGGCCAGATAGTTCTTTAGTTTAAATCATTGACAAAAATCCCACATGTCCACTGGGAGTGTGATTAAATTCAACTAGAAAGGTTCACAGAATGGTGAGCTTCCATTTCTCTATCTTTGAGTTCCTGGGAAGCTGGTGGGAATAGACAATTAAAAGCTTGAGGGTTTTCAGTGTGCCATTTGCATTAAAAAAGAAAGTTTCATTTCCTCCCAGAGCTCACATTGATTTGTTGGTTGAGTGCAATATATTCTGCCATGGGTTTTGGTAGGAATTATAATGTGGGAAGAACTGTCCCTCTTATGATTTATTGTCTTGCTTTCTTTTCTTGTGTCTACCCACACAGACTGCGTTTCTCATCATTTCAAATATAACATGCAATAACAAAATTAACAGCAGTCTAAATTATGGTTAAGATACCTACTTCCCCAACAAGCTGGGAAATGTCTTACGAGTAGATTGCATGCCACTGCAGCCCCAGTCTTTCAACTCAGATATTCATAGTTTAGGCACTATGAGCTAATAAACTCTTCTAGCTCTCTGAGTTCATCAGCTGTCCCCAATTTCATGCTAGAATCCAGTTTATTTGCTCTCCTTAAGGAGAAGTCCCATCTGCCTGTACGAAAGGAAAATACAACTTTTTCTTCAGGAACAGTTAGGAAGCTAAGGTTTTCTGTATGCTTATCTAAGAAGTCTAAAGCAGTTGACAGTGCCATTGTGAGTATTCTTAAAATTCAAGCCAAGATTAAGAACACTTTTGCCTGCAAGTGCAAAAATCTCTCAATGTCTCCTTAGTGGCTTGTTAAAGCATGTCCAAAAGAAAACAGATTCTGCTGCTTTTTCATTTTCTCTTTGATCTTGCATAGCCATCTAATCACAAGAGATTCCTTTGTACACACGAACGATCTGGGTGCCCATGCGTTGCATATCAAGTAACAAAAACTTCAGACCTCTGGAAGTTATCACTGCCAGGATCTTAGCCTGACTTCTTTAAAACCCATCTTTATCCTATGCCTTTTTTTACAAGTTAGACAAGCATGGAACTTTTCTTACTGGAATTGAATGCTTCATACTTTCTATTCATTCTGAAGCATTATAAATGTAGATTTTACACTACCGAAGAACTAGTCACACAAGCTTTATACTGATTTGATCCAGAAACCTAATGGTATTTGATAACAGTCCCAGTGTTTTGAGGGTGTCTGGACATTACTCTGGTTAAATCAGTCCCGTTGTACCATATCAGCCCTTTACACACTAGAAGTCACAGATATAGGTGTCCCTTTTTATTTCTGAACTCAAACACACTTATATGGTTATAATATTTATATAAATTTGCATAAGTGGATCAGGAAGAATGAAATTAAACTGCTCCAGTGCTGGCAGAAATTATGTGCAAGCCTTGACATATAGAAATTAGAGCCCATCTGAACTCAACTCCAAGATGTAAAAACAGCAGAAGTAAATCACATCTCCATTTATTTGTCTAATTTGCAAGTTCTAGTCTCTGCTTTAATTGTGTCAGAGGGTTTCCTGACAGAACATCCACAAGTACTTAAGTTGTTACTCCATGTATTTTGTTGTTAATCTTTGCGTTAAATTGGTTTTACTCTGTTTAGTTGAAGTGCCCAGGCCCTATTATCAGTTACTATGAGGGATAGTACAAAAGTAGCATAGCACAACAATAGAAAGCATCCCCAAATCCTAGTCCCAAAAGTAGGAATCTGGTGGGTATCTATCTTCACTTTTCCCTCTGAAGAAAACAGCAAAAAAATTCAAGGATCACAGGTAACAACTTAGGCTACTTAAGGTTACAATAAATAGCATATGCATCAGGGCTTGGGGCAGATGAAGTATCAGAGGTGGCTCTGGTAAAGGGTAAGATGCTGCTGCTGTTCACGGGGCCCTGCTGTGAGAGGCTTTCATTGCCAGGAGACAGGAGGCAGACCATGACCAAGGGCTGCCGCACTGCACCACACCACAGACAGCTCTTTTAATTCACACACTTTTTTCAGCTATTTAAACCTGGGTTGTCCAGCTGGAATAACATACTCCTTCCCACAGCCCTTCTCCTCTTCGTATCAACCTCTAGCAGAAAAGTGAGGTCCAAAGCCAGAGACCGTAACAGTTGCATACACCAGAGCTGGAATTCATCTTTTCAAGCCACTTGCCAACACTCAAACTCTGACATTTTATCCTATGTGCTTAATATCAGTAAGGAGGGAGATTTTCTTTTCCTAAATCTCCCAAAGGGCAGTAACAAATTCAGCACAGACCCTACAGGTCACTTTAGGGCTTGGTTATAATGAACAGCTCTTTAGGAGGGAAGTAAACAAGAATACCACTGCTTCATTTAAATCTTTCTTTGCAATCTCTTTCCGTGCCATGAGGAAGCTCAGTTCTTTTTCCTTGGTGACAATTTAATCCCTCCAGTACCAAAAGCTTAGGGGCTCTCTGGGCATGTCATCTGGACCCAATACAAGCAAGACAAGCAAGAAACGTGGCATTTAGTAACTTCCTATGGGACACTGGCTTTGGCTGAAAGCTCAGGCAGTGCCATTTTCTTCCACTTATACAAACCCAACATTTTTAGATGTTGAGATACCATACATCACCCTGACAGAATTTAGCAGCTGCCATCAGTTTTTTACATTCATTTCTCTGCACTGACATGCCCTTAGGTCTCAAATCCATTTTGCTTATCCTTTCACACTTCTCCTGAGGAGCCATTCCCTTTATAGTTGTGTTTCTTACCCCACCTCCTGCACCCTGTTCAAGATACAGAAACCTTATCTGTGGGTAACATTCTATTCCTGACTTTTATAGTTTATTTACCCTGCAGAGAATCCTTGAACCATAGCGCTCATTTGCAAGAAGATCCTTGAGGGAACATCTTGCAAAGAAACAAACATGAACTCCTATTGTTGTGTTAATTAATGAGTTTAACATGAGAACTGCAGCAAGTGGAAAGCCACTGTGTGGGTGAGTCTCATTAAGATACAGCATTCCTAATTAATGGAATTAATTGAATTCAGATGGAAGGATAGAGCACTTTCTGGGGCAGAATGAAGAACTCCGACAAATAATTAGATTAAATGGAAGAAAAACATCATTATTAGTTTATTTTAAACTCCGGCCTCATCACTTCCATTTGTGTGTGCTATTGGAAGGACATTCGAGCAAACACTGAAGATGAAGAAGATTTTGCAGAATGCCAGTAATCTCTTCCAGGTTCGCAATGCTACTGCTAGAGTCACATTTCTCATATTAATACTACTAGGCAAATCCAGTCAAAGAAGGAAAAGACATTGTGTGCAAATCAACACTGACTTTGGAAACTGATCATTTACCATGGGCTACACATCAAAACTCAATTGTGAAAGTTTTTCCTCAGCTAACTTTGAATCATGAACAAGCTCAGAAAGTGCGCTGATCACAGATTATATGAAACAAAACCCCTTGTAATTACCCATGATGTATTAGTTTCTAGCTTTATATAGCAATTCAGTCAATTACAGTCCAGCAGGGTGTAGCTGAAGAGACAAATGAAGAAACTAACCACACTTCAGTTAGGAGATCTCTGGAATAGTGCAACGGATGAAGAAGTAGCAATGTGCCCTACTAGCTTGGATACCTACAGCTTCACTGGTTTATGCTGCATCAATGGGCTATAGTTACTTCAAACATAAGATGTCACGACTACGGTCATCTTTGCAACTGAAATTTAGATCTAGCCTTAGAGTGGAGTTTTAACACTCTCATAACAGTGAGGTTTGGGCAGTAAAGACCATTTTACCCTACTGTAAAATTCAAAGTGCTTCTTTCAGTGCAATTTTGGTCAATGAGAAGAAAAGCAAGGACTTCCATTAAACTGAACTTGGAAAGAGCATAAAAAAGATGACCAACCTTTCATCAGAACAGACCTGATTAAGTAGGTCAGCTTCTTTCCTGAAACATAAAGATGTATCTTACCAACCGATTTCCATTATGGGTTTTGGCAGCCAAGGACTAAAAGTTGGAAGGATGAATGATTACTTAGTGGAGAGCAATTTAAATCCTAACACAGGGTCCATTTCAAACAAACATTATCCAAACCAACCATTCTAAAAGAAGCCTTTCATTAGAGGGCATGTTTCCGGTTAACCCTCAGAAGCAGCATCAAGTTTCACATGGCATCACAAAGCCACTGCCCAACAGAGTTTCCTCTCCCTGTTAAAGCCAGGCTGCATTGAGGAGGATGTGGGTTCTCATTCAATTCCCTCACTCCTGCATTATTCACTAATGCATCTGGTGTAGCCATTTGGAAACAACTCCCCTCTCACATCTTGCCAGCTATGCTATACCAAAGCAAGCTCTTTCTCACAGAGATTTTAACTCATTCATAAGCCTATAGATCATGAGTAACTGTCTTTACCTTTGCTTTTCAAATACTACTATGCAAGTTGTACAAGCAAAAAAAAAAAAACAAGCAGACAAAAGACATTTCTGTTCTGGCCAATTCATAGTCGAGGCCTCTAGGCATAACTTGGATGAAGCAAACATTACACTACTTCTGTGGTCTCACACAGAGTCCAGAAACCTCTTCAACCTCAAATTATGACCTGTATTACAGTCCTAAGAGGTGCACAGATTCTTGAGCTACAACCTCTGTACTATTGTGAAGTTTTCCTCCAAATCAAAGCAAGCAAACAGAAAAACCTCAACAGTCTAGCAAGTGAAACTCCATTTTTGTCAAAGGAAGTATCAAAAACTGCTGTATGATCTGTCCACCCTTGTGAGAATGAAATCCCTCACTAGTTCATTTTACTGAACCCTCAATCTGTTGCTGAGTTCATGTTCTTAGCACTTATATATTGAAATTATGAGGATAGCACTGGCTACAGCTCCATCACCACTAGGAGCATCAATCAGTTACACAAGCATCACAAGAAACAGTCTGGTTTTCAACTCCAAGGCTCCAAACACCTGCACAAGCTAAATACCCATTTTCAGCTCTTTGGCAGAAAAGCTGAACACTCCTGGCTGGTTGTCAAAGTGATCATCAGGCCTTAGAAATAAGTGAGCCTCAATGGTGCTATAAACCAGCTCTTCAGAGATGCTGTGCTCTATGGAAACAACTGCTGTAGTCATATTTAAATATGTTTTGGAATTACTGTTCCTGCCAAGTGTTAACAGTACCGTCAAAAGTGTGCGTGATATGTTAACACATCAACTGAATCAAAAGCCATTTTAAAGACCATTTTTCAATAGCTAATTGCTGGTCTGAATCTACAGAAACAACCACAGTGCAAGAACATGGAGCCCAAACAAGTCCAATAAAGAAATTCATCAGTGCAATACTAGAGATGAGGAAATATAAGGAAAAAGATACTACTGGGATACACCTGACACATATGTAAATGTGAATACAAAGGAATGAAGAGATTAGGAACTACAGACTTCGATTTTCAATACAATTCTCAGTGCTGTCTGTCCTAATAGACTAAGTTGCGAATCTACAAGTCTTCTGTAACTGATGCTACAAAGTCAGCGTTTTCACTTAATGACATCCAAAAGCTAGGTTAACTGTAGGTAACTACAGTTAAACCTAAATACTGAGAAACAGGGAAAATACTGAGAAACACAAACACAGTTCTCAACTACAGGCAACACTAACACTACTACAATATTGATTTGTATCGTCTTTTGCTGTCCCATGAGCAGTAAAAATTTCTTTTCAGTGCACGCATGCCATAGCCAGCAAGCTAAAAATGTATCTCGTATGTGGACAATCCCTTTCAAAAGAAGCCAAGAGAATGACCCCAGTCAAAATAAATACACTTACAGAGGCCACTATAAAGGAACCAAAATGTATTATCATACAGGACCACAGCAACCTGCTTACAATAATGCATTTTCTGGTATTGAGAATATTCTGTCATACGTTCTTGATTTAGATTTCCAAATAAATGTCATTGAGTTACCAACTCGATTCCAGCTGAACTGCATAGGAAAAGCAAGATACTCTGGAAATTTCATGGAAAACCTCTCAACTTTGACCTGAGCAGTGCAATAGAATCAACAGTCTCAGAGGAATGGTCCTTCTTTTCAGACTTACCAATCTGGCATCAGGAGAATTTCCAGCACGTTGCAAAGTACAAATAATTAGTAACCCCAACCTCTCCCTCAACAAACATTCTGTATAAAACCTTCGCAACTGAATGTTAAAAATCATAGCAGCATAATTTGCACAACAACTGGCAATAAAAGACCTGGTTAAAGATGGGACCTTCTGTTTCCTGCACCCAAAAGAACAGAAAAAAGGACTCACTGGCTTATGTCAACAGAAAGTGTGGGTACCTTGATGCCCTGTCTCAGAGACTAGCCTGTAGTAAGAGCCTGGAGAAACAACACGCGAGCTGGTTAGATACAGAGTTTTACTCTTTGACACACTCTTCTACCAAACTGCACCTCAGGGAGCTTCAAAAACAGATATTGGGCTATTAAGAGTCACCTTATTATTTTCAGGCACACACAAAGGCTTACTTTCTAGTCAGTGGAGAGAAGTCAGTCACTGAGGTCACAGTTCACTTATTCCTAATGTCTCTATCTTTGACCAAAGAGTGCCTAATTCACTGCCTTCAGGAAGGCTTGTGGTTGATCTAGATCTCCTGTCAATATAGATCTCTACATGGCAGGAGCCTCATTTAGCCAGATGAATCTAATTTTTTACATTAAAATAAATTTAAATTGACTAATTTTTCCATCTTGAAATTTAATTAAGCATTTTGCAAAAGTAGTTTAAATACCTGTTGTGACCAACAGTGTTATACTTTTGCTTTTTAAGTTCAGTATCTGGATAATTCACTTGATACCCCTGGGTTTTGTGCTGTGAGATGCAATCCTCCCTTGTTGATCTTCCTCATCTATTCTTTATTTTAGAGTTCAACCTCCCCTCCATTGTTTCATGTCTAGGTAAAAGAATACCAGGGCCCTACAATGCTCTTTCCAAAATGGGCTGAAAATACCAGATCTACTAAAACTAAGTAGATTATCAAATTTGTTGAATCGTATAATACTGTTCTCTGTCTTGTTTACTACTTAATATTGAGAACTTTCAAGCAAGCACTTTTTTGACCTCCGCTGAATATTAAGCCCATATCTGTAGTATTATAGAACAACTTAATTACATGAAATATATAATTTTCATACTGATATTCAAAATATGAAGCCCTTAATCTCTGGGGTACTACTGGTGAACATCAGATTTTTTTTTTATACAGCTAATTTTTCCCTTCCTGTTTGTTACTTCCCAGATATATTTATACAGAACAATCACATCCCTTCTCCATATACTTGCCAGACTAAACACCACAAGTTCCTTTAGTTTTCTGTCTCTTCCTTCACCTGATCTCTGCACAGCCCACCCCTGCAAGTCTCCATTTCATTTCTTTCTTTTTAGGATCTCACTACATCCATGTGACTACAGAGGCCCAAAAGTCATAGTTATTCCACAAATGCACAACCTGAATACATAGCACTAGTCTGCTTTATGTCACAAGTACACGTAGATGGAGATGCAACAGATGAAGGAACCAGAATTAATCATCATCTGTCTAAGGAAGGGCATCTCCTCTGCTGGAAATAGAGAAAATGAAACAGAATTTGATTTCTATCCCTGTTTCCATGGCTCAGGCTAATGTCAAAATTCAAATAACTTCTCTGTGATTCTGACACTGCTGAAGTGGGACAGTGCAAGTTCAGTTCTCTCTGAAGGGCTCCTACAATATGTATCAGCTTGCACTCAGGACTGCTTTTTGCTGCAATTCAAAAAGCAGTTTTCTTCTGTCGTGCAGTGAAATTAAAGCATACCGTCATGACTCCATCCCAAGCCGTGGCACCAGACTGACAGGGTAGGTATGAAAGCTGTGTTGTCCTACCCACTTACATTCAAAAATGCACAAACACCAAATGAAAATTTTGTGTCATCAACAAGCTCAAATTAATTCCTCTGTAGACATATTTTTGACCTCATATTTCTCGGCTGGAGTGACTACTGTTTAGTGACAAAAAGGTCTTGATCTCATATCACATTCTTGATTCCCCCTACAACTAGTCTTCAATTTCCTATCAGCAAGTGCAAAAGCTAATTTTCAACTCAGAGAGCCAAGCTCAGAGCTTGTCCCCTGCACTGGGCCAGATGGTATTAGATGTAGTTTTGGTGCAGAGAATGCACCAACCTGCACCAGACTGCTGGTTCCTTCCCTAGATTTCACACATGTTGGCTTAAGTTCCTTAAATTTTTCCCAGCACAAAGTGGCCATACAACTGTGGGTTCTCATAGGGCGAGGGCACCCTACCATAGATTTCGTAGGTGTTCCAGCTGCAACCATCCCTCCATTCTCACCCCCACTCTCTCCATCCTTGAAGCTTTTCAAGAGGGGCAAAGGCACAGCTGACCCTATGTAATGGTGCCAACAATCCTCCTTTAATAGGGAAGCTAGACCAGATGACTTCCAGAGCTCACTTTGAACAAGCATTTCTATCATTAAAGGAACCATTTTCCTCTCTGCCCAATATAGCCCTGCTTTGCCTCTCTGCCTTAAGACCAGAAGTCATTCAAGTAAAAAGGAAAACAATAAAGCAGCAGCTCTGCAGCCTTCATCGGTGTGGGTTCTTTTCCCCTAGCATGTCCAAACCCAGTGTGGACTAGAGTGAGTTGTGAAAGGTCATGTGAGGATACAAGGCTGAATGGAGAGCTGAGTGACCAAAAGGATGCAACAAGCCCTTCCAACCTGGGCTGGACTTTGCCTTGGAGTCCTTGGGAAGCATACTACCTGCTGTAAGCAAAAGGCACACCAGGGCTATTCTCATGATTTAATAGTGGACACTGGGCTTGGAGCAGGCTCTGGTTCATATAAGTGTAGCCATTAAGCCTAGCTCTTTCAGTAAACTTGTTTGTGCTAAGCTTCAAATACACCTTCATCCACACCTTGTGGGACAGAGCTTGCACTGAGTATAAACAACAGTTTCACGTGTTCCGGGTGTCTTCCATTGAGCTTCACTGGCCAAGTGTGTTTTCTGGCCAAGCTGGAGCTATTGCTGTACAATCTCCAGCACAATTACTCACAGTGTTCTTGTGTTCTTTCCCTGTCTCAGCGTGTTGCTTCCTGTGACATTTTCCATAACATCTTCAGCTAGTCTTTAGCCTTGTGGGAAACAGAAGCAAATCACCTCTCTGAACTCAGACCACACAAACAGAAGGCTGTAAGCATTACAGCGAAACTCATCTCTGAGCAAAGGCTGTTCAACATAAACACACTGCCATTCAGTTCCAGGCACAAGAAACATCTCCTCTTGCTCTTTTAATTCTGTCCTCCTACCCTCTTGGGAAAAAACAAAACCCAAAACAACCAACAATGTTATTTCTGGGAAGAAAAAAAAAAAAAAAAAAAAAAGAACATATTTGGGTCCAAGACATAAGAATAGGACTTCACCCAAAGATCTGCACATCTGGGAAACACGAATTACATTAGTGCACATAATGGAAACACACACATTGTAAACGTTACTACTTAGAGACAGAAGAACTGCAACACTTGAGTCCTTGGAGCTGAGTGTCAGCTGGTGTTAATTATCAAAGCTCTCTGGTTCCAGTGGAGATCAGCTGAGAGACTACAGTCCTGGGCCGCTGAACTTCTCCTGAGACCCCACCCAGCTACACCACTACATACAGCGCTGCAGGTACTGGCACATGCTCCCAACCACAGCTCTGAAGCAGCACATTTCTGGCTCTTACCTGCTCAAAACAGTCATGCATTCTGGGGAAAGCAGCGAGACAGAAGGGACATTAGCACCCAGTGACCTACATACGAATAGTAAAGTGTAAGTAACTAGGAGATGTAATCTCCCATAGCACGACACTGACCTTTGGGGATCAACTCCCCTTACTACTCACACAGTACTTACGAGAAACATGGCACTATCACCAGTGTGCTTATACTCATGTGATTACCTCCCTCTCCCAAAGTCAGGCAAAGCTTTCAACCAGGAGTATTTGGAACAGTCAGGAATTTTACTGCTAAGTTTTAAATGCTGTCTCTGTGCTTTAAGGGTAATGAAAAAGTGAATTCTGCCACTGATGGTGAGCTGCTTGCACACATTAGCCAGTTTTTATGGGTTATGTTAGTAATTACTACTGAGTGATAGTATGCAGAAAGATGAGCCTGCAGAAGGCAAGGTTCAGGGTCATTGTTTTTCAGGGTGATCACCATCAGTGGTGTGCAATGAACCAGACACATAACAGCACAGCAAGTCAAAAATTCAGCTTTCGGAACAGCAGACCTGCACTGTAGGTGCAGATACTACTTTGCAGTATCATGCCAACTCTACCTACCTGATGAGAGCTACCTAGCATGATTTCAGGAATTACTGAAAAGAAAAACTCCAACAGTTCCCTATTTATCTTCAGTCAGAGAGAAGAGAATTCATTTCACGTATGTCCTCATCATAACAATTCTCAAGATGGAAGGAAAATACAGTTTGAAGTAAAACCCCAACAGATATTTTAAAATCTCATTTGTAAACCTCAAATAAATATTTTAAACCCTGTCATAAAAAAATCCTGGCTAAAAGGCAAAATCTTAGAAATCCACTGGGAAACAACTCCTCTTTCACAGTACTTGTCCTGATCAAAGACATAGGATATCTGCAGCCATAGGATGGTCACAAGAATTACTCTATTACAGTGCATATAGGAACTGCTCAGTATCTGTTATAGAGACAACTGGCACTCAAAATCATGATCTGTAAGCCTAGAAACGCGAATATTATTCAGGCTGAATGGGACCAGACCAAAACTAGTAAGTATAGCTTGTATTCAAGCAGCAAGATTTATGAGACTAACATTAACATTTCTATTAGAACCCGTATAATACAGAAGAGCAGATTTTGGGAAAACAATCTGCAAGGTTAACCTTTTTCTTTCTAAATATGACTCACAAAATCAGGTTTTGTTTAATCCTGTCAAAGGATTTATTATAATAAACATTGTATTTTTTCCCTTAAATATTATAAATAAATATAGTAATATTCCCCTTTCCCAGGGCAGTGGTGGAATCGTTATCCATGAAAGTGTTCACAAATGGTGTAGACAAGGCCCTAATGAGTTAGTGGTGGCCTTGGCAGTGCTGGGGAATGGTTGGACTGGATGATCTTTAAGGTCTTTTCCAACTGAGTTGATTCTATAGTTCTATAATTTAATAATGTGCTACAAATTCAGGTTAGCATCCAGGGTACCAGGAAAATCACTAGTCAGACCCATAGCATAAATAGCTATACAGCCATAACTGCTTCCAAATCCCACAACTTGATACACACACAGAAGCAGGAATTCAGAGGAGAAAATCCACCTACCCTTTTAGCAATCAAGTATTTGCTCCTCATGTTATGCAACCAATCCTGAAAGAAAAGCACTTAATTATGGAGCAGGTACAAAAGTCATTATATAGTTGGTTGAATTTGTGCTTCTAAACATCTGGGGCTGTTTGTTTGTTCTTCTGCCTTTGATCTGGCTGTATATTCCTTTGCCAAATTATCTTTTCTGAATAAAATTCCTTCACTTTTGGTTCACAAGCAATATTGTAGCTTTGGCCATTAAAACGTCATCTGGAATTTTCAGCATTTGAAAAGGCTGTCAGTTATTAATATTCTCTTGGCTCATGGTTCCACATCCTCTGCTCATACCTCAGAACAATTGTTATGGTTTTGCATGTACTTCTATTTAAATGTTGAAGTTTTTCAATAGGATTAGCAAATTGGAAAAGCCTACACTAAAAATTATGTTCACTTTTAAAGGTATTATTTGACAGTACTAGTTCACATTTACATAATTCCATTTAAATCAATGAAAATTGCATCTGAATTGCATTTAGTCATTTGTTTATTCCCTGTACAATTCCTGCCTTTATACTGGTAGTCAGTGGGGTAAGTGATCTCCAGCCTTACACCTTGGAGAAGAAAAGAACAACCCAAAACTCGCAACAAAACAGACCAAAAAACCCAAACCCAACACAAACAAGACTCCCCATCCCACCCCTCCTTACAAGTAAACAAAATAACAAACAGAAGAAGGAAAAGTTTATGGATACCAAATAAACTCGAGGAAAGAGAACTATTTTGAGCAAAGGAAAGACAGAGGTTTAGTAAGGAGTGATTTTTTTATTTGTACCTATTCCCGAGTCTCAAACTGACACTTTTCTTATGTTCAGTAATTGTACCTACATTTTGGTTTAGAGCTTTTTGTTTCACAAGCTGTATCACTTATACCTTAATCCTAGAAACAATATGTTCCTCAGAGCACGGTTTCCTGCAAGGAATAGATTTATACCTTGGTTTCTTCCCCAGTGAAAACAACCTTTGGGAGGATCAGGTAACCCTATGCAATATAAGACTTCATAGCACGTTCCACTGATCTTTCTGTATTAATGTAAATCAAAAATGCCAATATTGCTGTGTCATTAAAGGTTCCCATTGTACTATATCTTAGCACCAACTGTCTTGACATGGCCAAGTTTGTGTTTAGATATAGCCATTGATCTCCAGGAACAATTTGTGTGTTCCCGTGAAAAGGAACTTAGCAGCCCAGAGAATATGTGGACTATTGGAACAACATGTTTATTTATAATATCATTCTTCTTAAACACTGGAAAAGTTTCTTTCCTTTTACAACTGTGGATATGCAGCCTGCTCTTTGTGGTGACAGACTCTATCTACTGAGGTAACACAGGCTGAAGAAGTCAGCAGAACGCTTTCAAACAGAGGGGCTGAAGAAGTCAGCAGAACGCTTTCATCATAAGTATGAAAATATGGGGTTTAATCTCTACCTTAGAAAAGACAAAGTTTTAGTGATGCAAACAAGTTTCATGGTTTTACCTTGAAATTAAACGTAACAAAGGATTTGAAATAGAAAGTGAGGGTCAAAAGTTTTTTAGCTGAAGAAAAAACATCCATGAGACTGACAAGTATTAGTAATCTTCATCTTAAAATACCCATGAAAATAAAACAGAGGGATGGATATTGTTTACTTTAAAAACAATTTCTTTTCAAGAAACACTTTCTGGAACTAATTTACTAAAACAATGTGACCTTCGCTCAGTTTTTCCTTTTTGGAAAAAGAAAAAGAAGTTTCAAATAGGAAAAACATGGGCTGCTGAATAAAGGGACAAGACACGAGGATTAAAAGGAGCAATATTCTCCAGCATATCTTATGATGGCAAATATTTTCCAAAACCTAAAACCAAAGTTAACCAAACCCAGTCCTTAGGTCTGTGCACTCATCTACTGCCTCAGCCAACTGCAGACAATTGAAGGTGCTTGGCTAAAATCTTACACAAGCAACTTCTAGCACAAGCTTTTTGTTTGGCCACATTTCAGTTTGCAGCCAGAAACAAGCAGAGAGACCATTTATGTGTCACCCACTTTGTAACATAACCAAAATATCTGTTATTTTGTTTCTGGGGTGGGTTTTTTTGCTCAGATCATATAACACATCTTGAGGTTTATCCAGTCTTTATTGAAAAACCCCTGAAACATACGGATGTAGCAGATTCTCAATTCCTTTAGAGATACAGTTCTACTTCTTAAGTACCTTCAAGATTAAACACTGACTCTTGTTTTCCAGTCTGGATTAGCTTTTTTAGCTTTGGGACTATTGGACTGTGAATGCCTTTTCTGCTATATTAAAGTTCACTGAAGTTCAAAAATCTCTCATGCACACAGGTCCAAGTACCTCCATTTTTTTGCCCCTCTTGATCAAACTAAGTTGGGCTTTAAGACCTATTTCTCAAATGCCCAGTTCTTTAGAATTAAACCTTTTCACACTGAAGTATTTCTGACCTTTTGGGCTTGCTGATATTGGTAATGATAAGGCTGTAACAACATAGAGATAACGTACCTCCATATTTGTATTTAATAGCTCACTAAATCCAACAACTATGTTCCTTCCCTAGAACACAGCATTTTGGGGGTGTTTTTAGTCATCACCTGAAGACCATTCTAGTGCATGTGGGCTACAGGGTACGGTTTCTATCCTTTACACATCATCGACGTTCTTTGCTGTATGAGCATCCTTCTATTCAAGTATTTTTTTTAATAGGCCCATCTGATGAACTACCACAATGAGAATATTCTATAGAAACACTATAGTATTTTCTGATCTTTATGCCCCTTGCAAATTTAACCATTCATATACAATTTATTAGCAAGAAAATTATGACACTAAAATGCACCTACAGACATCTGCATACAAGTTGCCTCTACCTATCTAACCTAGATGATTAACTGTAAATCCATTTAGGATGTTCTGAATCAAGTGAACATATTGCTATTTCAGTATCACATGATGTGATACTAAGGGCTGGGGAGAGGAAACAGATTTCCATATCTCTTTCTTACCACATTGTTATAATATACTTATGCTTGGTATTTAAAAACAACAAAATCATGTTTGTTTGGCATGGCATATTTTCATTGAGTATTTAAAGCTTCTACTAACATCCCATTAGACTGTATTAAGTCCCAAACTGGCATTTAGGGTTTTGACCATTAAAAATAGTGTGTAAAAACTTTCTTCAAAGTTCCTACTATCCTAAATTGGCAAGGTTTAACAACTAAGAAGTACTTAATATATGTTAAGACATCAAAACCATGTAATGGATTAAATACTAACTTCTTGTTTGTATAAAACTCTCATTTGTCTTATTCTAGTTCCAAACCTTTTAAGCATTACCAATAATCTCAATGCAATTTGCTCAGTAACATCAAGTTCACCATCTGCTCTCAGTAACAGTACAATTTTTTCTGAGCATATCTGTAGCTTCAGGATTATTCCCATTAAGTTTGCTTGTTTAAAAATCATTAATCCAACTAGAATTATTTCTGTCAGATGGACCTTGTGGACAGAATCACTTGTGATTAAGTAATGGTGTATCTGATTTATGTTGAGGAGACATGGAAGAGGCAGTGGTTTAGCTGTGGAAGAGGTTTTCCTGCAATTTCAATGAAAAAAATTATGTTTCTGTCCTGGTTTTATGAAGAAAAGACTCAACAGAACCATTATCCCACCAAAACATCTCATTTTTTGTTAAATTAATAAAAAAGCAAATTGGAATCTCAGTCCACACAATCCTCAAATGAACAGCCTAACCTCATACAGCAACAAAACTGAGTGGAAGACTCCTGTTGTTTTTTTTGAATCAAGCTCTTAATTCCACAACTGAAAAGCAAGTTAGTTTGAAGAAGAGGAAATTGCTCAATAGACATTACTGAGCTGGTTGCAATCTGTACCTGTTCCATCTGCAGTCTGCATCATCAAGCAGAGCAATGGTACAGATAGAGCTCAGTACCTCAATAAGTTCAGCATTGGCCTCAAAGAAACTGTTCAGCTTTGTGACCTAACTTCAGCTCCCATAGCCAGCTCCTCATGGGTGGCACCTGTCAGCATGGACACATACAGCAAACAGTTTGAAGGGCCTAAAAAAATAGATTTGAACTTTCCGAAGAGAATCAACTCACCCATCTATTTTGAATCATAGAATTACAGATTGGTTTGGGTTGGAAAGGAGCTTAAGATCATCCAGTTTCAACTCCCTGCCACAGGCAGGGACACCTTCCACTAGACTATGTCATCCAAGGCTTTGTCCAGCCTGGCCTTGAACACTGCCAGGGATGGAGCATTCATCACTTCTCTGGGCAACCTGTGCCAGCGCCTCACCACCCTCACAGTAAAGAACTTCTTCCTTACATCTAACCTGAACTTTCCCTGTTTCAGTTTGACCCCATCACCCCTTGTCCTGTCACTACAGTCCCTGATGAACAGTCCCTCTCCAGCATCCTTGTAGCCCCCTTCAGATACTGGATACTTGTAAGGCCCCACCCTCCTTCAGTAAGTTAGAAAATAAATTTGCATTTTGAAAACAAACTGTAAGTAAAAGAATCAGCAGACTGGGGTTTGGGGGGAGGAAGATATTGAACATAGATAACATCACACAGCAAACATCAACACATGACAACACACACCCATTTCTGGGATCCAAAAGTAACAAATTTAAATTTTATGGAGATACCACCATTTCCTAACAACTAGATATCTAAGAGCACCCTACTTTTAAGATTCTGATTTTTATGCTGCCCTTCAATAGTCAATGTAAATGACACAAAAGCAGTCTATGAAAACATTGTTTCTGTTAAAAACCACTCTGACCAGGGAGGATGTCAGAGGAGGATGTTTTCCAGACGATATCCTATCTATTGTTTAAAACAGGTGCTCTTAGAGATCTTTGTTCAGAATATAAACAAGGCCGAGGTATTTAAAGTTCACCGAATACAATCACAAAAAGCCAAACAAAACACAGAATGATAAATGTTGACTTTTAATGCCTCTGAGTGGATACTTTTAAACTGGCAAGATCCATCAGAGCCTTGGGTGACATAGTCTAGCGTGAGGCGTCGCTGTCCATGGCAGTTGAGTTGGAACTGGATGACCTCAAGGTCCTTTCCAATCCAAACCACTCTGTGATTCTATGATCTTATCCTGGGTTTTCTTTCAAAAGGACACTGGGTTCTTAATAACTATACTTTTAATAATTACACTTTTAGTAATTACTACTTCAGCAGCTACTTTGAGTAAAGATTATTACAAACACCTAGAAATTTAAAAGCTCCAACAGCATTGTTGTAATCTCATTACAAAATGTCAGTCAAAAGGAAATATTAGTGCATATTTTTTTCAGATCTGATGGTCACAGCTAGTGGCATCTCCTCTCGCTCTACTTCTCAAATAATAGAAAGGAGCTAACTCAAACCCGCAATTTTTTTCCCAGGTAAAAAGTATCTGATACTTGCCTATTCTTAAACTGCCAGACAAGGAAAACGATTTATATATATTTTTATACATATATATATGACACCAATATGCATGGCCCCTTTCACCCAAATAAACATGACTCCCACTTACCCTGAGGTCAGAAATTGTGTCACTGATGAACAATGATGGACAGAAAGTAAAGTATGCCTTATCAATATTAAACTAATTTTCCTGATTTCATTTTCAATTACCAGCTTATGAAAGGAAAGAGTAATACAAAAGAAAGTTTTATAAAAATATCACAGAATATCCTGTAACATCATGCTACAATTTAGCGTGGTCTAGTCCAATCCCTCACTCAGACCAAGGCCAACTTAGACTCGTTGCAAAGGACTTTGTCCAAGCCAGTTGGAATATTCCCAAACCAAGAAATTTTGCAATCACTCCGGGAAATCTGGTTCAGAGGCTGACCACTCTCACGGTGAAAAGGCATTTTCTTAATATCTAAATGTGATGTTCAATGTTCCACCTTGCATCTGTTGCCTCTCCCCTATCACTGTGCACCTTCAAAGAGAGTCTGGCTCTGTTTTATGCCCTTCCTGTTGGCAGCTGAGGACAGAAATTAGATGTCCCTTCAAGGCTGAACTTGGTTCTCTCAGTTGCTCCTCACTTTTCGAGTCCTCCTGCCTGCATTTCTACTGGACTTCCTCCAGTTAATGTCACTGCCTGCCTAGTATGGGGGAGGCAGAAACTAGACAGTCCTCCAGATGTGGTGTCACCAGTGCCAAACAGATGGGAAAGATCACCTCCCTGTGTCGCAGATAGAGTCATGCACTTCAAGATGCTAATATAAACCAGTGTGCTAACAAAGTTCAATCGTAAATACTACAGTGATTTAACATGATTCAATGGCAAGGTACACTTGATTACTTCCTGCACAGAGGACAGGGTTAGACAAAACCATCAGGGAGACCCTCCTGTTGAATCATGACATTCAGAAAGGCCCTTCGTGCTTTCTAACCTCCTTCTCAGAGAAGAGTCTACGCATGGGTGGATCCAATCCAATCACATTTGGTCAACAGTTTCTGTCTAAAGGACTCTGTATGCACGATCAATCCTTCGTATCACTCAGCTTTCAAAGTTTAGTATGCTATTAATCACTTACCAAGAATCTGTTGCAGCACAGAATCTCTCAGCCTCGAGGAGTAACTTTGAGAGGTGTCCCTGCTCAAGGGAAGATCTCACTGCCGCACAGGAGTGCTCAACAGGCCCTGCACTACCCACTATTTATAAAGTAAAATGATTTACTTAAAAGTTGTATTTGCATACAATTGGGTCACCATTCCAGAGAGCCTTTGGCTAACATGTTGCCTACCATTTCCAACATCCAGAGTAAGCCCTACTGGTGGTTATGGCTGGGAGAGGAGAGCATACTACAACAGCCTACTGGCTGCTTTCTTACTAACATAGCCCAGGATACTGTTGCCAGGCAACACTGGCAGCTCATGTTCCACTTGCCCACCACAAGCCTGCATCTTTTTCCCCAAAGAACTGCTTTCCATCCAGCTGGTCCCCAGTTTTTCTCACTGCACCAGGTTTGTCCATCACAGGCTTGGGATTTTCCACGTGCCTTTTTTTGAACCTGATGAGGTTTACCACAGACCAGTCTTCAACCATGCCAAGGTTCCTTTAAATAAGCAACCCTGCCCTACACCATACTGAATGCTCCCCTATTTTGTACTGCCTTAAAATTGCTGAGTCTGACACTTTCTCACTGTCCAGGTCATTAATAAAGACTTTGACCAGCATATTTCAAACTCGCTTTGGAAAATTACCATTAAATCCATCTCTACAGTGTCTTTGGGCAAGATGTGGACATCGTTTCCTAAACAAATTCAAAGTAATTCTTCTAACAACATTTACTGAATAAACAAGCACAAACAACAATCTAATCTCTGACTAACACACTGTAGTTAGCTTCTTCATCTGAAGAGTCATCCCTACCACTACAAAAAGGAGGGCAGGTCAGTATCAACAGTACAATAACCCAATGTACTATAACCAGTAGTTCAGAAGAATAAGCATACAGTATGGGTGTTAGAATCCTAAAATGTTAAAAAATTATTAGTCACAGAAGTTCCCACATTCCCATATAAGGAAAATAAAGATGAAGAAAACCCCACTGAAACAATCTGGCTTTGCAACTGATGTCCACAAGATCAATACTGGTCTGAAGAACCTTGAGCTCCTTGCCCACACTGCATAATAAGCCAGAAGAGCTAACTCTTGGAGAAAAGGCCAGATACGCCAGATCTGAGGGTTTCTTACCTGACAGACACAGCTGTCCACCCCCACCCAGGTACCACCATGCTCCAAGATGAGGACAACACTCTGTCATGTTATTTCTTACATGCTTTCCAGAAGAGCTTGTTTCAGGAGAGGCTTTGGCATAGCTGAGGATATTATACGTGTCTTTCATTCAGCCATTTGCTTTTCAGATCTTGCATGAAGTTGCATTTCCTTTACCGAATCAACAAACAAAACAGAAAGCAAAAACTTTTGGACCTAACAAGGAACAAGGTGCTCTTTTCAGATGCTGAAATTTCATGATAAAAAAGTACATGAAGTTTGCAGAGATGTAGAATTCTTTAATATTTGATTAAACAAGTCAGTAGGAACTACCTGTGACTAAACAAGTGCCTGCAGGCTACTTATATTTGTGATTAAATGAAAAGGTTTTTGCCTTAGTTGGAAAAAGAGCTAAATGAGCAAAACTAAATGCCAAAATTATTATTACAACCAACAAAAGAATAGCAGTTTTCCTTGACCATTGAGCATGTTTAAAAGAATAACCCTGTGTGCTAAACTCCCCATTAATAGATTGTTTGATCAAATGCTACATCAAACAATTTAAATATCTCTATGTCCACATCCGAAAAGTTAATTTTGGAAAAAAAGAAAAGAACAGGGAAAACACTGAATATTTATTCAAGCCTCTCTACTCGCTCAGAGCCTAAAATTCACGGGTTTTGTGGAAGAGCTATTTCTTTTCTTAAGTGTGTGCTTCACTTTTTTACAAGAAGAGGTTAAAAGAAATCAATTGCATTGAGTAAAAGATGGTTGGGACAATCAAAAAATACTCAATTTTAAAATAAAGGGAAACTCTGAAGTTGACTACAGTGTAGATGTTGAAAATAGAGTGAAACATATAATTTCACAGAAGACCTCTTAGAAACTAAAGGAAGATTGAAGAAATACAATGAATACGGAGAATGTCTTAGGAAGAAAAAGGTGGTTCCTCTATGAACTACTTGTTGCTTCACTATTTTATAGTATCTTTTAATAACTTTTTAGGTCTCTCATGCAGGCCACACTACTAGCATTGCTATAGTTAATTTTGCAGATGTAATAATGTTCTATTTTTGAGTCTACCCAGCTGCCTAAAGCATACTGTGCAGCTGGGAATTTCCCCTATTTGTTGCCTCAGATATTATGTAAAGAATTGTGAAACTTCTGCCCAGAGTGCTATATCTACAAGGAAACAGCAAGGAGAGGGTGCTAACAACACTTCAACCTTTCATCAGTGGCTCAGTAAGGCAGTAACCTCAAGATCCTCTTGACCTATGTAATGAAAATATCCTCATACAGCCTTGATATGTACTTTGATAACCAAGGATGTGCCTTAGAAAGGGAATATACAAGAGGCAGCAAAAACACTCAATGAAAGGTAACAAAACTGTAATTAAACAGTGATTACATACAAAGCTTTACAATCTTAACAGCAAGTTTTTAGCTGAAAAGATAAAGCTTGGCTGACATTAACAGTATAATCAAGAATGAAGACACCAGAGCACCACTACAGATGAAAAACTGTTTAAAATATATATTGTTTTGTTTTGCAGAAGTGCCTTTTTATCAAATAGAGAGCCTAAAGTCCCAGTTTCAGTGAAGTCTGTTTCATCTTTCAGTGATCCCATGCAAAAGATGCTGCATTTTTCCTATAAATTTCTTTTTCTAATTAACCATAATAGCAGCACTACCTTTTCCAGACTCAAAATTCATTCTAACAGGAACATCCAGTAACAAATTGCTTGATAAATCAGATATTTGGCAACAAACAATCTTTCAAGATTAGAAAACCACAATCTTTTCAAGAGAAATAAATCACTCAGGCACTGAGTAGATGCATCTGCTTTTATCTAACCAGAAAGCAACAAGAAAAGTTAACATCAGGGTTATGGACCTCTTGAGCAGAGAGGAACCAGCTGGTATTGTCTATTATGTATGGAGAAACTTCAGACACTGAAATTGTGGGAACTGGTTTGTCTGCTTCAAGTATGACATGTTGACCTTAAAACTCAGAATTGTCCCAGTGAGGCTGCTGGGGAAGGGGGCTCTGGCATTTAAACCATGCAGCCTGACACACTGATCTTGGCTAACAATTATTAGCCAAGACCCCCTTGAAGAAGGAGCTTCACTAATCTGAAGGAAGCCCATCTTTCACCTTCACTATGTAGGCATCTAATTTTGGACCCGCTAGCCTGCCAGTACAACACTCACTAGGCAGCAAATGGCAGGAAGACAAAAAATTTAACAGAACACCCATTCCCAATTGAATTTCTGACCTGTGAATAGGATTACCAGAATGTTGGGTAACAGCTACTTTTAGTGACCTTATACTACAAAAACTACTATATCTTCATGATTATCTCACAGGAACAACCAAATTGCCACACTTGTTTGTGATAAAATAGCCAAATAAAATGCGATATTAATATAGTTTTAATGAAGACATGCTATGTCAAAATGCAAAAGCTTCAGCTGAAGTCATTATAGACACGGAAGTATAACAAGTTCTTCCATTTCAGTTCAGGACAGTTTCTCTCCATTTTTCTTTGGCAAAGTAGTTCTGCCTTGCTGGCTGTTTTGTATAGCTGCCAAGGCAGTTTTCATACAATATTTTATTGTACTTTTCACTATGTGCAGTGACTTCCAGTACCAAAATCTGGCAAAATATACAGTAGCAAAACAGGGGTTTGATCATCTTATTGTTTGAAAGCAAATTCAATATTAACTCGTTTATCATTCTTAGGAGACAACTGATATTGTGGCCAAGTCACTACATGTAATTCAAGAAACATTTGTTCAGTTCCAAGCTTAGTCCAAATCTTCCTTTGTGCTATGTTCTTTTAAATACAATTTAATGTCTTAAGAGGTGCTATTAGGACAATAAAGTTGCTGCTTGTGAGGTGCCTAAAAGTTACAAAATTAGTTAGCTACTAAATGTTTGGATAGCAGGGGTCATGTAAACATGTTGATACACAAACAAGTTTTCCAAAGAGATCTAGCATTGAAACAAGAGGAAAAGACATTGTTGCCTAATTCTGGGAGTGAATACTAATACTAAACATAAATATACTGCAAAGACCTTAAGATTCAAAGTCCTCTGAATTCTAATCATGCTGTATGAAGTCACTGCCTTGCAGGGACACAAGACCATAATCTCTTCTATTGAGCAATTATTTCTTTCTATTTATTCCATGTACTACATCTTAGCTTGCATTAATAGCTTAGAAAAACTTTTACACAGTTTGTACATAAACTATATTTAACAACTAGAGTAGCCACATTTCATAAACTTTCCTGTTATGTCCCCTTAACAAAAGAGGAAACGTAAGCAGCTTCCCTATAAACTGGAAACTTCAACTTGTGGACCGACATGTATTTCATTCCCTCTCTCCTCAATAGCTTTAGTGTAACTCTACATGCATAGACGGAAATTAATCTGAATCTTGCTTCTGTGCAAAACCAAACATGTTTAATTTGGATAAAGACCACAAGGGAACTTGCCCAGATTAGGAAGTTTATTCATAACTCAGAAAACCTCTGGACTGGTGCCATGGTCAATCTACTGCAGTTCCTGAGGGACAGTCCTGCCCAGAGACTCACTGCAGGCACTATGCAGGGCAAGACGAACGAGACTTCCTACCACCCTGATGTTGACACATCTCATTTCAAAGAAGCTGGGATATGTTAGTTATACATCTGCCACTGTGGGTTATCAATTGGCAAGTTTAGCACTCATTATCAGGCAGGTTTTGTTTTCCCTAAGGAAAATACATCTGGAGAGTATCAGTTCAATTTAGGACACCACTCTTGCAACCAAACCCAAGAAAAGATCAAACACAACGCAGAGAAGATGAGCTTGTGAGTAGGAATATTTAAATTGTCTTTCAAAACCCTGACATCTTGACAGCATTTTTTCTTATCAAGACTCCACCCTTCTTCAGAGAAACCTATTACCTGCTACTTGAAAACATCCTTTTTGTAGGGAACACAGCTGTTTGCATCTTTTTGCTCTGTGTTTGCAGTTCCTGATTATACAGATGAATAAGAAGGACCTTACTGTTCTCTGGAGGAATAGTGGAAAAAAAGCAATGGACAAAGGGCATTATTTGTGTAAGGTCTGGATCATGGACATACCTCAATATTCTGGGCAAATCATTACATGCAGTCAGCTAGCAAATGAAAATTAAAAGTAACAAAATCAAGTATCAGCACCACATACTGCAACTAACAAATCTTTTTCAAAACTAATGATACCCAAATCCTCTTTACAGAAATCATTTAAAGGGGGGAAGGAAAATCTGAAATATTCAGTAAGGAAAGAGAAAGTTACTCTGAATTTTCTACCTAGTCTTCTATTCACCTGTAACTAAAATCCCTCTCTTCTTCCAGTAAACTATTCTCTTTGACAAAAGCATAAACCAGATGCCATTCACACATGCAGATGTTCAGCACACTGATATCAAAACTATATCTATATACAGAGGCAGTAAAAACACTGCCACTCTTTTCTCTGTTGTGAAAAAACAGACAAGGACACAGGAAGATCACCTCCACCCCCTAAACCCCCTTTCCTTCTGAGCTGGACTTGTAATACGTGGTGGAATAAGAAGTAGTTTCATCTATCAACACACAAATTCCTTCATGATAAAAGGAATAATTTTGCCATGTTTCCTTTACAAAGCACACAAAATAAATCCACTTTTAATCAGTACTTTTCATATGCCTTTTTCACAGAAAGAAGACATGACTATTACAATAAATGTAGACAGATATAATAGTTTTGATAAGCACATCACGCTAAAACTGATAATGACAATTAAACTAACTAAACACAGGTAAAGAGCCTCCTATTGCAAAGGGTCCAATGGACCTTAGAAAGTCTTATAGATATCCCTTTGGTGCATGTGAAAATGCGGAAGGAAGAGAAATGCTAAGTGAGAATGAAGAGTATTCCTTGAGAGTCAAGGATCTTTTCCACTCCTTTGCACTCAAGGAAATAAATGCTAAAATTAATTCTATGTTGAGAACTCAATAATAATTTAGGTGTTCATGATTACATACTGTTTGTCTTTGACACAAGGTACTAAGCCTTGATAGACAATTAGATGAACTTTTATCTCATAAATCCAGTCCAAAAAACCTTGAGCAAACAGTTCACTCAGTTCTACCTAGGTTTCGTTATCAAGGGTGCAGTTTGATTAAACCTGTACTAGACCCTGGCCACTAAAACGTGTAGTACAAGACACAGTTTGAGGACTTGGAATGAAACAAGGAGCAAACTCCTCCATACTCCTGGGCAGAAGCCAACTTTAGAACACATGGTCTCAAGCTACCCACTATGATAACACGATCTCCGGAGGTCCCTTCCAACCCTAGTGATTCTGTGATAACAAAGTCAATTACATTTTCATCCTTTATTCAAATCAAGGAGTTAGATTAGTCTTGAAGCAGATCCTCCTTAGTGTTTCTGAACTCACTAGCAAGACAAGTGTGATCAGCAACAGCAACTGAATTTTGTAACATAGCATCTGGTTTTTTTAGTGCTAAGGGCCCAGCCTGTTACGGTCCTGAGGTGACAATGGGACTGACAAAGCCCCTTCACTTCCAAAAAGAATAGGACTGTCTCCATTTTTTAAATCATGACACAGTCTGGGTGCTGATGACTCCAGTGAACAGACTGACTATTTCAGCAGCACCCATCCAAACCACGTGACAGCACAGGACATCGTACTCGTCAATTCCAGGTATGACTAGTGGTTCTGTCTTGTTTATTACAGTAGAACTAATAATGCAACATTTTGTGCTCTTCCTTTTGCACAGGTACATTGCAAAGACTTCTCACTGCATTGTGTCTTTCCACCCAGGTTTTTGTTGATTTGAGGGGAGGGTTGCTTGGTCTGAGGACTCAGTGCTCACAGCTTACAGCGTGATTCTGTCGTAGTCAAACCAACAGAGCTATTCTGTCTGCCCAATGATCAGAAAAGAGAAAGGTAAGAGGTAACAGGCTTACCAATTTCTCAGGCATCCTGATGTTACTCATAAGAGTCCTCTTAAGAGCAACTGCAGCACATTGGGCATAAGAACTGAGGAACAAGAAGTACATGCTGTACTGGTTTCCACAGCAACAATAGTGAAACATTGCACTTCTCCAGTTTTGGAAAAACATTCCCTGTTTCCTCCCAATCTGATGGCGCCATTAGAAATGACAAAACGCTTAGTATTACTTTGTTTTGTACAAACATTTCTTTATAATCACAAGCAGACAGTGTGGAGACTGGCCCATTTGACAAGGCTACTCTGGTGCTTGGTCTCAGGAGACAAAGCAGAAAACAGTTCAAAACTGCAATGAGCAGAAAGGCAAGACAAAAAAAGTGCTGTCATTCACTTGTCCTTGCAGCAGGTCTGAAGGGACCATTGCAGCATTCTTCCATGATTCTCACAGCCAGCAGTGAAAGACTGAGTTGCTTTGCAACACTGTGCTTAACTCACCCATTTGAAGTGTAAAAAATTCACGAGACAGTGAAACTCTACACACAGCATTTTGTGTACTTCTGCAGATGGGGCTTGAACAGTAATCGTTCTAAATACAGAAGTTTATGCTTGAAGTCTCAATAATACTGCTGAAAACCTATAAATCTTTTCTTTTTCCAAGAACCACCATCTCAGGAAAATATGTGAAGTACATAGTCATCCCACCCCTGAAAAACAACCAGCATCTGGGGATCTTGTAAGTCCCAGACAGGCCTAACTCATGTTGGATGGAAAGGTGTTTGGTACAGCAATGTTAGAAGATACTTAGTGCAGAATCCTGGACATGATTACTATTTGAAGCCCTCAAGAAAGCATTCATCTTTTAGGTGAAAGAAAGGATTTAGTTTATACCCATCCATGGAAAGGCACTCATATATGCATAAGTTTCTTGGAAGCTATTCTGGCTGTCTTCTTGAAAGACAGAACACCTTCTTCCTCAGGAAGAGCTCCATTATGATTTTTTACCATTGTCAGTCACAGCCATCAAAACATATCCAAAGCAGGACGCATAATCAGAATTTTGTCCTTTTTAATGCAGATGCATCTGGATCATCTTTATTGTAATATCAAGATTAATTCTGGGAATGACTCTTCTATCCCCTCCTCCCTTCACACACAAGTACTTCTTACCACATGAGACAAGTACTACTCTCTTTTTTCCCCCGACCCAGACTGAGAAAAGAACCAGCTGAAAACTACAGATGAGTCTCAGTCAGGTAGATAGTCCAAACCTGAAGCAAGCCCAGAGAAAGCTATTTGAGCTTTTATTTTAGCAACAACTGGACATCTCTTAAAAGGTAAGTATCTGAATGCATAAGCAAAGGTATGCCAGAAGACCTTTCCCCACATACACCCAGGATGAAGATTCAAGTGGTGTCATGTGTATGATACTGCTGATATCAGACAACTACTGGTAAGCATGTAGGATGAAGCACTGCGTCTGACATTCATAAGTCAGTCCAGTCTTCCTGAGAAGAAATTTCAGGTTTTGCCATTGTAACTCCAAATACACAAATGGATATTTATAAACACAACAATCAAATTAGAAAAAATAGAGTCATTCTATTTCAACAGTTTAATACAAACGTACAAAGGGTGAGTTGCAAGTAGCAAAAAATATCCTGCTACATTCAACATTCATGACAGGCAACAAAACATACCTATCCTAAGTAGCTAGGGTATCTCCTATTACCACACATCTATATATCAGCTAACGTGGTTCCAGACTGAATATAAAATCAAGTGCCTCTGTTCAGTAGTACAGTAAATCTTTACAGCCTTGGTGTCACTTTCTGTAATACCTGTATGCTAACTTGAACGTAAGCCACTCTGTATGGCTTATACAGACTTACGAGTCCACAAGCAAAAGTTTCATGAGCATAGACATACATGAATCATTATGGGATGATTAGTCTTAGCCAAAGCTAAGACTTTTTCTTCCTTCACATCTGTCAGGTGACATTGAAGCCTTCAGAAATTTCTCTGAACTAACTGCCATTTACTCAGGCTGGTGGGAAGAATTTTGCATAAATGAGCCTTTTATTTTAAGCCAAGCAATACAATGGTCATCAAAAACCTAACAGAAAAATTAAGGATTTAAAAGATCTTAAAAGCAAGATCTGGTTCTTCTAGGTCATTGTGGTTGGGTGCTTTCAAATAATACAAGGTTTCCCATTTCTCCAAAACCAGAAATCCAGATTTACTTTGTGGATTTTGAGATTATGGACCCACAGACCAAAAAAACCATCCCAAGTCTTCTCAAAGAAATTATGTCAGCTTCCTCACTGGAGCTGGGCACAAAGAAGACTTTTCAGAGCATTTCTTCTGTTTTCTAAATCAAGTTTGTTTAGTTTATGGTCCCTCCATCTTCTGTGAGCAAAGTCAGAAATAGTGAGACTGTCATACTTGGACTTGACGATATTAAAGGTCTTTTCCAACCTAGCTGATTCTACTTTATGGTGTTTAAAAGCATGTACATGGCATATGCTAAACTAGAGGCACAATCAGAGATGAAGAGTGTGGTTTTTCTTTCTTAATTCAAACAAATGGCAACACTGTTTTAATGTATATATGTCCCGAGAGAGTGAACAAGAGAACTGCCTACGCAACATAACCTACTTACCAAACCACAGTTACCATACTATTCTTTAAATGAGAACATTTTGTTCTCAACCATCAGCTCCTTGGTAAGGACATAATATTGTATTTCATTGCTTTTCCAGATACAGTAATTGGGCAAATTGGTTACTGGATCCCAGCATATATCAATTTTATAAAAAAAACAAAAAAGCCCTCAAACATTTGCAAGATGACAAAATAGATTAAGTCATACATTCACTGTCCTCTCAGCAGTCTAGAAAGCAGGCAAGACACCTGCATTTAACCACAGAATGATTTTACGTTTGTTATAGTTTCACAGATTACTACAGTTAGGCTATGAAATAAGAAAAATTGTTTCAAAGTCAGATACAGCGAGTGCAGGTAAGAATAACTGCCCTGCCGTGCATCTTACTGGGATCCCATTGCTGATCTTCCAACACCGTGCTTCCACTAACCTCTGGCAGCACCTCATGTTCCTGTCATTCAGGCTTCATTAATCTAAGGAAAAGAGTATCTGAAGGGGGCCTACAAGGATGCTGGAGAGGGACTCTTCATCAGGGACTGCAGCGATAGGACAAAGGGTGATGAGCTCAAACTGAAACAGGGAAAGTTCAGGTTATATATATAAGGAAGAAGTTCTTCCCTGTGAGACACTGACACAGGTTGCCCAAAGAAGTGGTAAATGCTCCATCCATGGCAGTGCTCAAGGCCAGGCATGACAGAGCCTTGGGTGACATGGTCTAGCGCAAATCATCCCTGCCCATGGCAGGGGTTTGGAACAGGATGATCTTGAGGTCCCTTCCAGCCCGAACCACTCTGTGACTATTTCTAATTGTTACATATATACAGCAACAGCACAAACGAGTTCAACAAGACAAAGTACTAGATTAATTCCCTTCTCCACACAAAGGCGCAAGCAGTTTACTATATGGATTTTGTCTTTACTGCCCTTCAGGAAACAGCATCTATGCTAGTCTTGACTTATACTTGTTCAAACAACTGTTTTACAGTGGTAAAAAACTTTGAAATGGAGGGTTCCATACCTGTTTCAACTTGTCCTCATATGACCTCCTAACCACATACACCCTCCTTGCAAACACAAACTGTGACATCGATATTCCCATCTTAAAAGACAGTTTTGAAGACATGTGAAGATTCAGATTAAAGAATTGCTGATACTCCTTTCCACCAGTGCACAGCACTCCTTTTTTGTTGTTCACTCTCACAGAACTGATCATTTGAGCAAGGGAACAACATGTAAACAAATAGAACAGAATCTTATCTGTCAGAACTTTGTGGTGATTAAAGCTGACTGCTCATCACAGAAAGTTTATTCAGGTTGGACTTTGGAACACAAAGGACTAAGAATTTGTGTAGTTTATCATTTTGTTAGAAAGCACTATGGACAGTTAAGAGAACTGATCTGAAAGACTATTCCCATTGCTTTTGTTCACGTAAAAGCTGAGCAGCGTTAGTTCTGCACAAAAAGCAGGTTCTTTTGTGTGGGTACTAGGAAGCGAGCAAGTCACAATCATTAGTCTAGATTACAGTGGAAATGATAAAGAAAGCACTCTCCTAATTTGCAAGGTGAAAAATAAAAAATTGAAATTAGGCTATAACAGTTATTTATGAACTGGTTGGTGGAGAAATTTTTCCTCAGAATATGTCATTTCATTTGGGATTTCATGTTATTTGGGTAAAGCAGCCCATTGGAAGGGCTGCAAACCTTCCACTCTTTTAATTATTCAGTTAGTTGCTATTCAAAAGGCTGTTTCCAGAAGCTAGTCAGCAGTTACTAACAATAGTTTTATAGTAAGTTATGACAGGAACTGCTCTTTTTAGGGGATTTCAGTTCTGGTTTTAAGTGTAAAGACATTTAGACATAAGAAAAAACTACACAAATTTTGAGACAAAAAATGTACACATACAATATTTAAAGCAATCAGAGGATGGTAACTTTAGAACAGAGAGATGAGGTGATCTAAAGTCCCACAGGTCAAGTGAAGAAGAGCCAACAATTCCCTGCAGTCCTTGAATTCCAGGCTTCCCAAGACTTGTTTAGTCTCCACCTAAAAGTCAATCTTAGAATTTTTTGCATCTTACCAATTCTAATCTGTGCAGTACTCTATAAGTGCAAAACACTGCACCTGCTTTGTAGTGCCAGGTGCAAACAAGAAATAGTAAAGTCTTATACATCCTTTCAGCCAACCTCAAAACAATTTCGTATGGGGTCAGTGGTCATCCTGGCTGAGTGGCAGGGAGTACGAAGGAGTTACATGGTCTCAGAGAAACGAGGGTTGGGGTTTTTTAGACTTTTTATTTTTAAGATATTTAATTTGACAGAAGGTAAGCAAGACTGGGCCCATATAGTTAACCCAAATAGCACAGCTCATCATTTCAATGGCTGTGATTCGCATTCTACTCATTAGCAGAAAAGCCATCTATCTTTGCTTCACCATATTAGTGACAGGTTATTAGAGCTTCTGCAGTGGGTATTTCTAGCAACTTATTTTATAGCAGAGCACATCCAGTGGGACTCCATTGCAAGTACACTGCAAAATGTCTTTGACAAGATAGAAGCATCAAATCTAAAATAATATAGAAAGGGCAACACAGCAGTATCTCACAAGCAGAAAGCCTGAAATAATATAGAAAAGGCAACAGTGTGACTGAAGTACATGAAAATTTACAGCTAAACCCTCTCAGCAGTCGTATCCTGTGTTGTGTTGCTGATCCACAGACAGTCGGGCAAGAAGGAAAGATAACAGCAAGATGGAAATGCTAATAACCAGCATTATTAATGTAATCTCTTTGAAAATCAGGTGAAAACTCACCAAACCCTCAATCTAAAATAGCAAACTCAATGAAGAACATTCATGCTGGGTCAAAAGAAACCACATAAACGGTACCTTGAAGGTAGCTTCGCTGTGCGAGGATATGCTTGACAAGGGCCCACTGGGAAGTGCTTCACCGCAAGATAATATGCCAGTACACATTTTGTTCAGATTTAATCACTTAATCTATGTGTTTTGAATAAAAAGAAATGAATTAAAAGGATTACTTTCAGAGTAAAAGATTACCAAAAGGCATATTTTACTTTTGGTTTTAAGATCATCACAAGTCCTACTAACACTTATGAAAGGGAGTATGTCTCTTGGATATATATTTCCTGTTCACTTTAAAGTCTTTTTTTAAAATCAACAGGACCAATGTAAGTGTGAGGCTTTATTCGCAAACAATGTTGCCAAAGTAATAAGAATACACCAAAAATAAGATTATTAATTAAAATTACATCTAAAATTCACAGATATAATAAGCAACACATAAACCTTGCCATTTGCTGTTCTGGAGTAACTGAACAAAGGAAATGCATTCCCAGCTTTCCCATATACCAACACAGCAGTTCTGACTCCTTTTTGGGTTGGAAGCTCTAGTCCAGGTCTACAAATGCTAATGCTCAGGTCAGTTAGACCTGCAAGTCTAGAATTTCCTTTCCTCACAGGTCTGACTACTGCTAAAAAAG
>JANHGB010040281.1:9865-26372 GCA_026283785.1 Coracopsis vasa | reverse complement strand
GGGCTTGGAGCAACCTGCTCTAGTGGAAGGTGTCCCTGCCCGTGGCAGGGGTTGGAACTGGATAAGCTTTAAGGTCCTTTCCAACACAAACCAGCCTGGGATTCTGTGATAAGCCTGAATTGATCAGGAAGCCGTGTATTCTCATGGGATACTCAGCTGTGCCATTTCATGTGTGTAATGTCTCATTTTCAGCCCTGTCCTCTGCCTGTGGAATTTTACTCTTCACCGTATTTGGAGCATTTATAACATAGTGAATACTGTGGTTTGCATAACAAAACTATTCCAGGTTTTTCCAAGCAGAGTGTTTTGGTACCCATGTATGTAAATTTACCTCAGTTTTGTGTAGAAATAGTATGTGTGGGGGTTGTTTGTTTGTTTGTTTTGTCTCTCTTAATGAGGTTGCCCTTTTTGAGGCAAACCTTGTTAGATCTAGCTGGCAAGAAACTTCTAAGAACCCCCTGAGGATATATTGGATACATTGCAAGTTTATTTAGAAGATAAAACAGTAGTTATCTGTTTGAATTAGGTATGTTAGTTCTGAGATGCAAAGCCACTACCAGCTTCAGGAGGTGAACACAATTTTGGAACCATTCCCATGGAAGTTAGATTTCAGGTACCAGGTCTTATTGTTGTATGAAGGAAATGCAAAACTCCCTGTTCAGTAGGGTTTCTTGAATGTGGAACTGTGCAAAATGAATCAGTGGGAACTTGGGAGCAGTTAACACACAGGGCTTTTCTCCCTATTCTTCCTATTGTGTAAGAAAATAATAGTTGTAATTTCAAGAAAACAAGTGTGGGAATTCATCTCTTATGCTGAGTAGACATAATTTGTATCTGGAGTTTAAGAACCTCTACAAAGAAGCAGGTATTTGCAGGTAAACTGTCAAGGTTTGTCCAGACCAGATTGGTTTTTACAGCTGGTTTATCTTCCTATTTTAGACTGCTCTTGTCATCGCCTGAGCTGCATTTAGGTTTGCCTCACCCAGGTGTGCTGCTGAACGGGAGAGAAGTGAAAACAAATTCCCAATTCACAGCTTGGCTTGGATATCAGATTCTTCTTGTGACAGTCAGTTTAGATGTTGTCTTTCATGGCTTTCAGTATTTCATGATTTCTCCTCTTCAGAGTTTCACTGCTTTGAAGTAATATCCAAAGTTTGGGTAGTCATAGTCTGTGTAGTTTAAATGTTTCTCCGTGAAGATGTGTATTCCTCTGAAGTAAGAGTATGATATATCATAATTTAGCAGTTGGTATTGACATTTAACAACTTATTTTGCACAATATCACAAAGCTTGTTTTCTTTAACATGCACTTGTTAGCTTTTGCATTGAATTGTTCCTGTTGTTTTGTGGTCTCCTCTGCACTCTACATCTATTAAAGTACTACTGCCTTGTTCTTTATAAACCGTAGTAAGATTTGACACACAATGCTGTGCCCCGTCCCTGGCAGTGTTCAAGGCCTGGTTTGACGGGGCTTGGAGCACTGTGCTCTAGTAGAAGGTGTCCCTGCCCATGGCAGGGATTTGGAACTGGGTGAGCTTCAGGGTCCCTCCCAGTCCAAACCATTCTAGGATTCTGTGGGTGTGACTGCTCTGATCATTAGATGAACTGTCTTACAGAACCGCCTCTTCTCCTGGAAATAAAACAATAGCATTCAAAACATTTACGAGTAACTCAGTGCAGGATGTTTGCATAGTGGTTTAATACACGTGAACCTCAGTTTCAATTTTGTTGCGTGTATTTTTATGTTAAAAGCCTTCCTAAAAAAGACCTGAGCTTTAGATAGGAGAGAATATAATAGTCATTCTCTCTCTTCACTTCCATCCCTTGTTAACGATGCTGTAATTCCTGAATGACCTTGTAGATGCTGCTGCTAGGGTGCGATGGGCACAGGCTGGGAATCTCCGCATTCCCTGAGGCCCTCCATGGCTGCCTGTCCTGGCTGTCAAGGCCACATGCAGGGAGCTGCTTTCTTCTCCTTAGGTTCAACAAACAGAAATGGCAGTGCCATAGGAGCTGCAGTTTGTGTTGTGTGGGGCATTAGGGTGATGCAGGCACTGCCCCTTAAATATGTAAGGCAAAAGGGCTCTCTGAGTACTATGGGAATTCTGGAGCAGCCAGCCAGTTCCTGGCTGGAAGTGCTTTCCTCACACAGACTTGCTGATGTAACAGGCACGCTCACAGCCTATCTCTATCAAGAGCAAACAGCAGAAGGGAGAGTGTACAGTGTACTTGCCTCCTCACCCATACTGCTCAGATGGGGACAGTGGGTGGGAAAGCAGAGAGCAGAGGAGCTGGGTGCACTCCTGGTGTGCCTGTTCAGTGGATAAAGGAGGCACTTTCAGGGCTGCTGGTTGGCTTTTTTTGGTTTTGCCTTGGAATCACCTCATGGTGTATTTTTAAAGGTATTTCTTGTGCTGCTTTGCCAGAGGTGTGTTTGTAAGCGCTACAAACTACGGGCTTTGCTTTCAACAGTGGGAGTGGGCTGGACAAAGAGGGGTTATTGGCCTCAACTTCTGATTTCTTGCTTTCTGCCAGCTTGAATCATCCCATAAACTCTATTTAAAGATTTTGGGGGTTGTATTTATTTTCCACATCCTTGACCCTGACTGGTGAGCTGGACTTGTTTGCCTTGGCAAGCTCCAAGCTGCTCAGCTAGGGCAGGATGAAAACTTTTTCTCCCTTTTGTAAACAAACTGTTCCTTCAGTATTTTCCATGAGGATTTACACCATTTTGCAACGCTTCTAGGAATTGGGAAAACGTAACCATTCCCAGTGTTCATTTTACACAGCTTGTAGGACTGCACATAGAACTGCACAGACATGTTTTATTTGAGGGGCTCTCCCAGGTTGGATTTGAGGAGCTTTTTTCCGGAATGTTTTCAAATTCCAGAAATACATGTTGTCTGGAAGGGGTTTATTAAAGCTATAGGTCAATAGTCCTTGTTGCCTGTCTAGAAATGGGGTTGTTTGTGTTTATTTGTCTAACCAGTGCAAGTGTGAACGCTGCTGCAATGTATGAGACATGTAAAATACTGCTTTGTGCCCGGAAGCATTTACAGTTGAAATAACCATTCACATTCTGTATTTCTCTGGATGTATTTTAGTGGTCAGGATGTGAAATGAGAGGAGAACTTAGTAGGCCATTCCATGCCAACACACAAATTATGTTCTGGAACAAATGAACTCAATGTCATTCCCCACAGGGACAAAGGACTGATGCCGTTCCTGGCACTTCAGGAACAAATGCTGAAGTGCGTGTTTAAAAATACCCACAAATGAATGGTGTGTAGGTTGTTAACAAAAAAATACTGAATTTGATCTAAAGCTTCACTGGTGCTGGTCAACAGTGCACAAAATGTTGTTCATTCTTCCTTTTAAATGATAATACCAATTTTGTAAAAGGATATTAATAGCATATTTAAACTCCAGAAACGAAAATGACAGTTCCTTTTTTGTTGCAGATCTGGGATATGAGTGATGATGAAACGGTCTGAGAATCAGCTGAATAACATGGAAGATGACCTGCTTTGGACTGGAGCCTACCTTTTATCTGTTACTTGACAAGTTAATGATTGCTTACCCATTCTGACGGCTACAGATACAAACAAATAGAGTCCACATTTTGACATTAATTCCTTCACCTTCAAAGCAGTCTGTTATGGATCTAAGTCTCCACAGTTTTATTATGTAAATAACTAAAGCAATGTGGTTATGTTTAAACCTCATTGTCTTTTTTTTTGTCTTTTTTTTTTTCTTTTTAGCTTCTAAATATGGCTTATATATAAAATATGCTGCTTAAGCAAACTTTGGTGTTCTACTTGTCCCGGTTTTTAGTTTTTGCTTCTCAATGGTCATGTCCAAGCAGCATGTCTAAACGTCTTTTTTCATCTTCCCCAGATTTGTGCCCTTTTAGTTGGAATTTATTGTTAAGATTAAGAATATTCTGCTATTTGGAGTTAAACTGCATCTTTAAGGAGAGGAGGAGTAGGTAAGAACCTACACCTAAGGCCTATATGACATTGCTTGCTGTTTCAAAGTACATATTTATAGTGCAGTTGATTGTTCTTGCCTTTGTCAATGGAGGTGTTATTCTCTGTAGAGATCTCAGAATTTCATGCTATGGAAACAATGTGGTTTGACTTATTTTCACAGAGGAAAGACCAAAATGCATTGGTACCGTGATCAGGCTCCCCTGAAGTTTAGAGAGGAGGCTCAGTTACATAGCAAAAATTGCTTTGGGGGATGGATCATTGATTCAGTCAAAACTCATAGAGAAATGCTTAACTGAAGCAAGAAATTGGTTCTCTGACTTTGCTGTTCTTGGATGCCGCCGTTCAGCGCTTCACAGGTGTTACAATAGAGCAATTCTGATGTTCTTTTTGGTTGGATTTGAAGTTTTTCAGTTTTTGCAACATCAGGAATGGCTTCAGGGGTTATGGCTGAGCACAAACTGTACTTTGAGAACCCTTGCCTTGAGAAGATACCTTGAGGAAAAAGAATTTGTGAAATACCCAAATGCATTATGACGAAACTGAAAGTGAATCTATTGGGTTTTGTCTTGGAATATGTTTTAAAGAGTATTTGAAATCCCTTTTATAGCTTTCTGTTGTGGGGTTTCTGGGCTAACTCACTCAGAAAAAATGCAAACTACTGTATCTGCCAAGCAGCCTTTATTTCCTGTATATGTTATGAAAATTAGTTGGTCAGTCCAATTATTTTTAGTACCTTCCTTAACATAAGCTCTGGATATTTGGTGGAGATAATGTCACAGGTTCTTTCTTTTGCCGCACCAGAAGAAGTTCTGTCAGGTCACGTTTGCCTAAACCAAGGATGTTCCAGTCATGAAAGAAGATTTATTGAAACGTGCTGAGGTTTGCATCAAGTATCTAAAACAGCTATTATTTATATGTATTTTAACTATCATATTCATTCTATTTATGTGAATTCTTAAGAAGCCTTAAGGGAGTGTCGTGTTTAACTAACTTCATTGTAATATAAAAATATATATTAATGAAATATATTTTTTGAAAGATTAATAATCAAAGGAAACTGTTCCTTGGTGGTCAGGCAGTGAACAATAAGATTGATGACGTGCCATGGCCATTTGAAAGCAGTTTGTTAATGTACATAATTAGTTATGAGCTCAAATGATTTCCATTTTGTTAGCCATGCCATAGTCCAGCAGGAATCATGAATCAGTACTGGGTAGTTCAAAGGGAATGATGTGTGTTTTTATCTCTTGGAGTTGCTGGCCATGACATGTGAAAGTCTCTCTTCAGTTTTTGGTTATCTAAAACTTAAAATCGAGACATCTTTCAGAAAGCTGATGAACATTAATGATTTCTTAAACAGCTGAAACTGCGCTTGTCCTGTTGAAGTCACCCTGTAGCTTTATGTTGAAGGTTTCTAACTGCACAAGGATACAGGATTGAAAGGTTCAAAACTCAGGGTTAATGTAATGTTTCCTTACCTCTGTAATTTCAGTAACACAACTCTCTCAGGCTGAGCGGTTTCCTGTACATATGCTTCCCAGATGTCTCTGATGCTCAGAAACACTTCAGTTGGACTTGGAATAACTTCCGTTGTCTAACTATCATGTTGTTTTCTTTCTCCTTGCGGACCAGAATTGTTCTGACTTTGCTTTTAAGCAATTTCTGGGCATTTACTGAGTGAGAAATCATGAGAATCCATTGAAATGAATGAATGCACATTCAAATACTATTAACAGATAAAAACATTTATTTACTGGCTTGTGTGCACTAATGGCAGGATATCAGCACAGTCAGCAGCTCCAGTTACTGCTGTTTAATGGGAGAAGCTAATCTTTACTTTTCTTCCTGAAAGAGGTAGGACTTAAATTTGATTTGTGCTGCCGTGTCCTCCTTAGGCATCAGTGAAGAGCCCAAACTCTAACTTCCATTGTAGAACCCAAATAAACCTAATGTGTTGGGAAGAGGGAGATGAACAGCCTTAGAAGAACCTACTCATCTTCCTCAACTATGCAGCAGAAGTGTAATGGCATTGTATGGCTATGTGAGTGGGACTGTAGCTCACAGAAGGCAACTGTAACACCTGCATGTCACATCTGAGGGCATTTAATAATCTTAGAAGATCGCAGATCTTAACAGAGAGGTGTTGACATCATTTTTTGTGCTCAGTGTTACAGAACCTCATGGAATGATAGCCTCTGCTTTGCTTTCACACTTCTTCTAGCTAGAATGTTTCTTCACGTCATCCCTCCCTTCACTGTGTCTGCTGGCTGAGGACCAGAATTTGTTATGGAATAGCACTGCAGTCAAGAGAGTGGAGAACTTGAGATTTTGTATGAGAGTTTTCTTACTTAAAGCCCTCACTTGCTCTCATCCATGCTTTCACAGTCTGCTGTGAAGTCTTCTTCCCTAGTGTCATGGACTGCCGATTGGGATTCAATTTCACTTAGAGCATGCCCTTTATATTGTGTAAACAGCAGAATCGTAGTCAGTAGGTGATTTAGCCCACATGAGACTATTGCATGGAGCATGGGGCTAGTTTGAGTCTTAAGCCTTCAGTGCTGGGCTTTATAAGGGAGAAAGGGCACAAGTTTGAAAATTGCACTTACATCCATGAAATTGCACTTGGATGGCCGAGACAGGTTGGTTGAGAAAATCACTGAGGAATGGAGCCATAGGATCTATATTCCTAGGAAGCTGATAAGTCCCAAGATCTAAAGGGAGATGGTGCTTCAGTAGAAGTCAATGGCACAATAGTTAGTTTGGCACATCAAAGGAAACTGTAGTGATTGCTCCAGCCTTTAAAATCATTAAGCTTGAGCCTGGAAAAGTATTTTTCCTTTCCCTGTGTTCTCTATGGCTTTGGTATTGTGTCTGTGACATAAGCTAAAATTTCTTTATTTGTCATCTTTGATATTCTTATTTCACTTCCCGTATAATGTTCTTTCTAATTCTGTTTCTTTGTATAAGATTTGGCTTCTCAAATACGTGCAAGAGAAGTATGAGCAAAATTGAGTATTTTTTTTATACATAAGCATTTTCTTTTAATTTCTCACCTGTGCTCTCATAGAAAAGTCTTACTGAAATGGGGTTTGTGTATTTCTGAGCTTTACGCTGTGCATGTAGAATAATCACATCATAGCACTTGTTCCCACTTACTGAACAAATTCCTTCTAGATGAATGTTAACTAGTCTAGTTGGAATTGCTAACAGAATCATATAGGTAGGAAAAGATCCTTAAGATTAACCCAGCACTGCTGAGTCCACCAGTAGCTGCTTCATCATTGCATACTCTGGGACAGTGTTGCGCCATGAAGAGTTCACCCAGCTCCCAACTTTCCTTTGAGTTTTCTTCCTCTTTTTCAGGCCAAATCATAAAAACAATGAGATTGCCGAGATGTGACTGAGAATGGACTTTGGTATGTAGGATTCTATAGACTTTGGTATGTAGGATTGTCACTAATGCCAGTAATGTGTGAAAAGATCACCAAGTTTCTGATGCCAGCTTTCCTGCTGTTGATCAACAACAACTCTGCCATACAGAATCAGTAAGAGCCATGACAGAAGCCATGAGGATATATTTATATACTTTCTTTTCAAAGTAAAACCGTATCTTAAGAGTTCAAGGAGAATTCTGACTCTCTGTTCTTATGGGAATAGCAAGGATAGCTGACATTCCTGTAAAAAATAAATATGTTGCAAGCTAACACACAGCCAGCCTTCCCTGTCACTGTGCCAGCCGTGAGAGGCCAGCAGTGCAAATAGCCATTCCTGTGCTGCAGACCCCGTGGATCTGGGGTTGGCTGTGCTGGGACTTTGCATTAAGAGTACACAAAAGCTGAAGAGAGCATCAGCAGCTAGATGGGCATTTTTCCTTGCTACTTTTCCCAATTTTTTTAATACTAACATAATACTTTCCTTAGAAGCAAATGAGCATTTATACTCCAAAGAGAGCCACAAACGAAGTATTTGTAATACGGTAAACTGTAGCAGACTTCCTAAGAACCATAGTCTGGAAGATGTCCCAAGCCTGTTAGCATTTTTTTCTTTCCTGGATCTTTTGACATGGCTTTATTAATTCCTTTTTTTCTTTTTCTTTTTTAATTTTCAGTGCAGATGTTGTGCTCGTGCATATCCTGCCAAAATGAAACTTCCCATCATGAGAGTCTTGTGCACCTTCTGTCTTTTACAGCACCTGGACTCACTGTTTTTAAAGACAGAAATACCACATTAGAAGGACTTGGGACTGTCACAGCAGTGTTTAAATTCCTATCTTATAAACCCCTACCTACCTGTCCCATGTCAGCTCCAGCTCTGTCTCCCTTTTGCAGCTGCCTGGACCTTCTCCAGAGCCCCTAACAGTGGTTAAAAATACTGTGGCCCCACACAGGTTATAGATATATATGTATATATATATGGGTTGCAGTTAATACACCTTCTCTATTACCACCTCAGCTATCCAGTGTAATGATTTCTAAACCAGTTAATTTTCTTGTCTGTGCAGCACTTGACAGGTTTTGCAGGAAAAAAGCCCTATCAATTTGTTGATAGTGTTTTCTCATTTTATTGATACCCTTCTGTTCACTCCTGCTGATAACAGTGGCTCTTCTTCGTGAGCAGTGATTGACGGACAGGACAGAACAGAGGACTCCGTGCTTTATATTTAATTCCCCAACCGAAAAATGTCTGGAAATTGGATTTATGTACTTGGCAAAGAATATCTATGGTTTTCATTCTCAGTTATCCTGGGTCAAAGAAACTGGTCTGCTCTCTGGCCCATTGTTCTGTTGAGGTATTCTTGGCTATTGTTGTATAAAGTTAACCAAAATAGGCTATGGTTTGTGCCGGTTTGTAGCCACTTTTCTCATAAGTGCAGTAGGTGAGACTCAGCAACTGCTGTTCTTCCACCAGCCAGTCCACTGGGGTTTTGTCCAGGTTGTAGTGAAGTCTTTGGAGTGAGTCACTTGAGGATTATATTAACCTGGCCAAGGAAACTGGCACTGCGGGAGGGGAACTGAACCTACTCCCAAGAGAATTAATAGCATTAAGCTCGAGTAGCAATGATGTTAAGTACCTTAAGGTATTCTGTATCTTAGGGCAGCAGTCTTTTCACCTGATTTCCCAGTGCAGGTGATCTCACCCAGGATAAGGATGCAGATGAGTAGTACTCCAGCCACATGTAATTTCAAGTTCCAGTTGTTGCCCTCAGTAGCTGACGACATTATCTGCCTGTTGCAACTTCACCATAGCATTTTTTTCAGGTCTGGTGGAATTATTTAGGACAGTCTGAGGAGATCTTCAGAACCCATCAGCTGTTTGTTGGAACTTTGCAAATAAAATGGCATGGTTCCTTTCTGTTTAATCAGGCCAGGGCTCCCTTGCCATTGTAGCTCCTTGCCAATGCTGCCTTGGACGTGGGGGTAAAAAGGGACAATCAGGAGTCCTAAAAACAAGTGTGTTATGTTTCCTGACTGGCATGGAGTACACACTGTCTTTCCATCTGCTGTAGCTGTCTAACTGCCTGTTTCCTCTTGATCTTTGAATGGATGTTTATATAGGACATTGACATAAAGTACAATGGACTTTGCCTCTGGAGCTGAAGGTCATATGCACATGTGCATTTCATTTAAAATGCTGAGAATTTCAAATGACTTCTTAACAAAATGCTTTAGTAAGCTAACAGGAAAAGACAGCAGCATACACAGTGTTGTACTGCTGCAAATCAAAAGCACAGGCTCTTTCTAACCTCTCTCCTTTCGCATACAGTCACTTTCTGTTCTTACATTCTTTGGCTGTGGATTGCTGCTTCAGTAGTTCTTGAGTATCCAAAAATTTAGGCTTGTGTGTAACTTCAGCTTGCTTTTTGGCACCAGGACGTTTGATTTTTGCAAGATCTCAGCAGAATGATTCATTGTTTGATTTGTTAGTGAAATACTACTGTGCACTGCATAACTAACAAAGGAGAGGCACTACTCTGGTTTCCTTCGCATGGAGGAGGTCAATAGTGTTTCCCTTTTGGTCTAATGTGTACCCCCTCCATGGAACTTGCAGTGGATGCCTCCTGCAAGGCAGCGCTGCAGGAGCTGCTGCACTGGAGATGCAGGCTGGAATCTCATTTCTGCACTGATTTTACAATCTAAATCAAAACCAGTATGGGCTAAACCTGCTCTAAGAAACACTGCTTGGGTTGTTTCCACGTCCTCTCAGGTAGGCTGGGAAGAAAGGCCAGGGCTGTGGAGGTTCCAGGCCTGCTGCACTCCACAGTGTGCCTTTGAGCTCCAGTTTTTGACAGTTAGTAAATTGGTGTCCTTTCCCCCTGTGTTTAATCTCCCCATGAACATCTCCTTCCCACCCCAGTGCTCAGTGCCTCCCTGTAAAGGAGAGATGCTGATGGACACGCACATTAATTTATCTTCTTTCAGACTGGTGTAAGAGGCAGGGAACTCTGTAATGTAGGTATGATTCTGCTGGGAGGTTTGGCTTTGCCTTTAAGTGTCTTTGTTTTCATTTCATGCTTCCAAACTCTTCCCAGACTTCCATAGTTTTACACACCAATGCTGTAGGTGTTCCCACTTCCTCAGGAACCCGTGACTCAGGCAGTGCAGGAGTGAGATGACATCACCGGCTGTTTGAATTGCCCCTTTCCTAAACAGGGGCTGTTGGCTTTTCTTTTAGTGCTTGCAGCTTTGTTTTGTCGTGAGGGGGAAGGGGCTGAGGGGGTTTAATGACCTAAGGCAGCCTGGCCATTGTGAGTAACCACACTGCCTGTGTTCTGTCCCTTCAGATCACTGAAATCACTGGTGCTGATGTTTACTTAGAGCAGGAGATGCACATTTCTACACAAGCTATTTATGAATGAAAGAATTGTGATTTGTAGAGGCTCTGTTGTTATGAAGCATTCTTAATTCACTGCTGGTCTGGAGGAAGGAGGTGGGAGAGCATGGGGGAAGGAAGAGGTCTGAGCGTGATTTTCCATTACTACTTTGGAAGTAATACAAAGAGAAGAAATGTGTTTTCCTGCTACTTGGCAGTTTTAATGGCTCTCCCTCACTGCTCTCAGTAGTGTGTATTTGCACCATAGCGGGTTCTTGGTAGATTTCGGTGTTTCCTTTCCTGCGACTGATACTTTTCAATGATGATACTGTATAAATACAGGGGTGAAAGAAGAGGAGCCAGACTGACGTGGGCTCCACTGCAGTGCTTCCAAAGGCAGCCGGAGCAGGGGTGGGGGCAGGGAGGCATGGGACGGGGGGGGCAAGCAGTGGCTGCAGCTGCCTTTCTTCCATGGACAACCCCCAGTGATGTCACTGCAGGAGCAGANNNTTAAACTGCTGCTAATTCCTGCTCAGGAATTCTTGCCATCAGCGGAATGTGACAAGTTGGGTCTCTGTCCAGGTCATTTATTCATAGTGTTCACAGACAGGCTGTCAGGGTATTACACTGATGTAGGATTGTCGTGAGCTGCCCTTTTGTTTAAATAGGAGCAGTTTTGGAGCTATAGAAATTAGTGTAGCAGAGGTTTTATATATGTCTTCTGGTGCTGCTTGGATTGTGGGGTTCTCACTCTGCAGGCAGTGCCATTGGGTTCTACTTGAAAGGAAAACTCAAGATCCATGTATTCCAGGAGGTGGTGTCAGTAGTGGTCCATATTCCAGTTAAGGTTGCTGTTCAGCTTCCTTTGGTTCCTTCCTTTTCTACATTACCTTTGTGCAGGGGTCGTGCATGCTTCTATTGGAAAAACTCAAACTCTTACAGTGGCTGTTAGAGCCGTAGTTGTGTGTTGTTACTGGTGCTGAGTTGGGAATGCTTTGAGACAGTTACTGGGTCACACAAACCTAAAGACAATTTTCCCCTAATTAAACTAATTAACTAATTGAAAGTTCACTCTTGTATGTCTCTTGCGTGCAGTTAGGAACGAGTGAGCTATACCTGATCTGCCCCTGAGCCCTGCAGGGCAGCAGCTCATGGTGCAGTACATAGCTGGATCATTCTCACCCACTGCCTGACACTCTGTGTCGCTGGTGCTCTCAGCAATCCTGGGTAAGACGTGCCCATTACTTGCTAACTGCATTTCATTGGAGTTCACTAGTACTGAGCACTGCAAACTTGGCATAGGCTTCTTTGTAACCACACTGGTTTGCCAGGGGGAAACAGGGAGCAAGTCACCTCGTGTGTGTGCAACGTTCCCCTGTTGCTGCAGATAACTCTCATTTCATTTCCAGCAGTTATAGTATCTGTTACTTAATGTAGCTTTCTGTTGTTAGTATTTGGAAATGGCATTAAGAGATTCTGGTAGATACCATCAAGATATCCAGTGCTTAAAAATCAGGTAGGAGCAGAGAATAACAACATACCTGTTGATCTGAGATACTGGAAAAGAATGTGGTTTCAATGTCACTTGAGTGTCAGGACGGGGGCTGACATTGATGCCGCAGGGACACGCAGCAGAACATTGTTCCAGAGTATGACCAGATTGTGGGTTTTTAGTGATTTTGTTGCTATAGTAGTCAGTGATTGTGGCCTCAGAAATTTCTGAGCTGAAGTGTTGTGTTCCAGCTTTCACAGGCTGGAGACTAATGCAATCAATTACTACTGATATTAAAAACGCTGCTTATTTAAAGCAGCTTTGTCCTCTACGTAGTACTCATAGACATGGGAAGATGGATTGAGGCAGAACATATGGGCTGTACCACAGAGGTCCAGTGAGGCCAAAGAAAGTCACATCATCTCCACCTCCCATCCTCTGTCTAAGCATGCTTTGGTGGAGTCTCTTCTGCTAAGTGCATAGTAGAGCAAGACCAACCTTGTTTGAGTCAGCTAGGCATTGGCACAGGACACGTACAGAGATCATACAGGGGTATCTCATCTCCAGCATTGTCTTTTAATACCTTTTAATCAGCTTGGACAGAAGTGAAATTCATTTGCCTTGAGTTTTGGATGCCCAACTTTGGATGCTCTAAACCAGACTGATGATGTCTTGAACTGGGTTTTGGAATTCTAAGAGAAAAAAAGGAATCTTATCTTAAGCATGTATTTTAAAACCTTTATTTGTGTAGAAGAGGATTAAATAAATGTGTTAACTTTTAAATGCTTGCTGTTTCAGTTCTGCTCTTTCTTGCATGGATGTGCTGGGTAATGTGCTTACCAGGATAAAAGAGCTTTGTTATTCTCATGGAAAAGAAACACAGAAGAGGAAGAAGTTGATGGAGTGCACTTCTTAGAATGAGCTTCTGGGTTTGAGGCTTGTGTTGGTTGTTACCAGTGTGACTGGGAGACACTTTGCTGTTTGTTTCACAGCACGTGCATGCTGCTCCCAAAGGGACTCGGGTCCACACTCAGCTTGGGTTGTTAGCACCACTGGAAGTCAGGGTAGCAATATAGCAATCCAGTCTGAGAGTGGCTAGGAATAATACCAGTTGTGTTCCCCAAGGCCTGCGCTGCCATTTCCTGTTTCTGTCCCCTAGAACTAAAGGCTTGGATTCATTTGCAGGAGGAAGGTGTGCATTGACTTCAGTATTGGAACAGAAGAATGAAGAAGCAAGAAGCAGGTAAGAATTGGACTTGGGGTTTCTTTTGATTTTCTTAATTACCAAGCATTTCTGATTAGATCTCACCATAGAGTGGAAGTGTTCTCCAGGGGCAGAAAAACCCTTTCCTTGTCCATTTCCTGAGTGAAGTGCAGAGAACTGGTCCTGAACCAAGTACAAGGTGTAAGTAAGTTGCCAGGACCTGTAGTTTGTTGGGCTGTAGCGTGGTGTCAGTGGTGTTTGTGTGGTTTACTGGACTGTCACAGTTTGGTCACTGGCTGTTTTCTCCAGTGAAACTTTCCACAAAAAGTACAAAACTTCAGTTATGAGAGAAGAGCAAAGGAGCTGAGATCCTTTGAAATCACTGCCCCAGATCTCTGTTGTAATCCAGCTCCAGCAATTCTGTCCTTCCATGCTAGTATTTTCTGTTCTTCCCCTGTTTCCATTCTAGATGGGAGAGGTATGAAGGGGCTGAAGAAAAGCAGAAGGAACGTGGAAGAGAGCCAGGACACACAGCTATCAAGAGATTGGCTTCCTGTTGGAGGCTTTAGGAGTAGTGGATCTGGGCTGCCCCAGTTTGGGAGCTTTCCCATCGGAGGTATTGTCACTGTTGTGGAATAACGCACATTCCTCCTAAGAGCTTCAGTTTGTTTCCATGCATATTGACAGGTCTTGGCCCCTCTGCTGGCCAGGGCCTGTCCATCTATGGGAAGTTCTCCTGAGGTTTAGCATCAGTTTTCTTCTGTGTTGGGGCTTCCTCTTGGGCTGCTCAAGCTATAGGGTTTCAGAGCTTACTAAGGGAGCAGAGGACAGCCAGACACTTTCCACTGCTCCCTTTCCCTGTTGCAGAAATTGCCACTTCTCTTTTGTCACCCAACTTTTCTAGTGCTCTCAGGAAGGAGAGGAACATTCTTAATGTGCACCTGCAGAGGAGTTAGACCAATGCACTTGCTTAAGCACACTTAAACACCATCCTGTGTGGAAGTTCTTGAAGTGTTTTGGTTTGAGGTTGTAGTGTAGCTGATTCCCACATCAGGGCTGCAGAGCTCAGCAATGGAGGCTTCCTGAGGGGAGACTCTTCACTGTTCTCCAGTCTGACCAGTTGGGTCGATGACAGCTTTCTCAGCATTCAGAATGTTGTTGCTGGTCTCCCAACACTGGGGGTTTTGTTTCGTGTCCCTTCAGTTCCCAAGAATCTGGGTTATTTTTTCTTTAACTTAAAAATGAGCACATCTGGTTTGTGGCTGTGTAGAAAGAGTTGGAAATGTGAAGCTGAAGGGCCCAGGAACAGAATTATTTCCAAATGGAATTATTTATAATAACCTGATTTTAATTTGGCTTCTGAAAAATTCAAGTGGAATATTTCCTCATGATTTCAGGGCGTTCTGTGAATACAGAACAGGGCTGTGGTGAGGCACTGGTGCTGCTGCCTTACCACCTTACCCTTGTTCACCTAAGTTATGGGCAAAATACCTGCATGGCAAGAAAGCTTCCTTGTCCCTGCAGCGCTTTGATGCATGTTCTGTTTGTTATGCCTTGTGGAGGACAAGCAGCCAGCAGATCAGTTGAGATTTGTGCAGGTAATACAAAAGCAACGGTCTTGATCCTTTCTTTAGTATTACAGGGGCAGAAAAAGCAGTTTTGAATGGCTATGGAGTAAAGAACTCCCCAAGTCCAAGTGCTGTTGATTCTCTAGCAGCAAGAGCACACAGTTGGCAGATATGATGCTTTGTGTGTCAGTATAGCAGCGTTAGATGGTACATTCTGGGCAGCAAATCAAATTGGATGCACTCACGGTTTTCTGTTGAGCTCTGGAGGTCTGCAGTCTGAGTATGGATTTCATTGCTATCAATGGCTCTATAGATTTTATTGCTATCAATGGCTCTATAGATTTCATTGCTATCAATGGCTCAAAGGAGGGACTTATACCTTAGAAGAAGCCAGTTGAAGGAAAGCTCTGCACAGTTGCAGCTTTTGGAGCCTGGGGCAGATGCCACTGTTGCAGTCTGGGAAGTTACTGTGGGTTTATGGCAGCCCAAGGCACTTTGTGCCAGGTTAACTGCAGCTTCAGCAGCCGCAGGGGTGGGAAGGGGCTCTGGTGCTGTACCTCAGCTTGGTGCATCTGGTGCGGGTGGAGGGAAGGGGCCAGCAGCAGATCCAGGGAGAGGAGGGCAGGGATTGCTGTGGGAGCTGGGTTGGCTGTGCTGGTGAAATAACTCTTCCCTTAGGGGACAAGGCATCTGGGAGGATGTCACAGGGGGACAGAGGGGAGGAAAGATGGGATCTGTCAGGGACAGTTGTAAAAGGAACAAACTCTTCCTATAAACAGGAGAATGTTTCCTCCTGCCTTCATTAGCCTCTTTCTTTAATGATGTATTATTGGTAGATCTGCTGCTATTGACTTGAATCCTCAGCCTTTGCCCAGCCCTTTTCACATTTCCTGTGAGGAGCTGGTAGGACCGAACTGCACCCAGAGTTCAGCTGTAGCGAGGCCGAGCAGGAGGAGATGCCACACTCCTCTCTCCTGCATTTCCAAGCAGAAATGGTTTCATTTGTGGGATTAATCACTAAGGTGTCAGTGTTTGATTTAGTGCTGCTGATCTTGCATCATCCCGAAAGGTCACAGCCTGACTCACATTACAGGCTGCGAGTGTCAGCCGGGCAATAACAGAAGCATCATTTTCTTGTTGTGAGGAAATCTGCTCTTGCCATGAAAATCTTTAAACAAGAGCCCTGGATCCCACCATGTTCTGTGGGTGCTGCTTTGCAGGACTTGTGTTCTTCTTCATTTCCCCCCCTGAAAACTCAGCAGCTGAGCTAATGCCATTCCATTGTATAGGCTGGGGAAGCTGAAGGCTGAGTTAGGGAATGCAGGAAATGACAGGAGTGGTTCAAAACACCTTTCACTAGAGACTGCTCCAAGCCCCCGTGTCCAACCTGGCCTTGAACACTGCCAGGGATGGGGCAGCCACAGCTTCTCTGGGCACCCTG
>JANHGB010040279.1:108204-130036 GCA_026283785.1 Coracopsis vasa | reverse complement strand
GCTCTGTCATGCTTACAGATTTCAAAGGTGAAACCATTCCCAGTGCCCATTTCAAGGTCTGCAAGAAAACCAGTGTTAGATGTTTAATAACTGATCAGCCTGACCTTACCCCATCCAGGAAACAGAACAGTGGAAAGCAGGAAGCAGAGACCTTGATGAAACCAGTTTATTTAAAAACCAAACCCCAATCTCTGTATTATCTATTACATAAAACACTGCTCCTCTTGCTTTTCAGGGGACAATTAGCATTGAGTAGTCGTAATGTGAATTGTCTCCAACACTAATGAGGAGACCCTTCTGCTCTTCTTACAGGTGCCAAGCCAAAGAATCGTCCTGAAGTGGAGGTGTAGAAGCTGGCCCGATGGTGAGTTTTTCTGAGGACCTCTAATAGCAGCTACACTTTGCAAGGAGAAGGAGCAAACGTGACTGGTGCCTTGTATTCTTTGGAGACAGCCTCACGACCATGGCTGCTGTGGTCTGTGGAAAGAAGCTTTGCTCACAGGCAGGAGCAGATAGGAAATTAGCAACAACAGACATGATCCTTTAAAACCCACTTTACTGAAATGTCTTCTTTTCTTCCCCCAGAACATTATGCAGTGGTTGCCTTGAGTTTCAAGGATATGGCTGCTCAAACAGAACTGCAGTTAGAGTGCAAAGGAGTTCCCGTCTCTAGTGAAGACAGCACAAGGCAATGTTGGAAGCAGCAGTATTTTGAAGAAATCCATGTTTTACTCCAGCAATCCAAAGACACCATGGAATGATGACAGCGCCGTCATTTTGTTAGGGCATTACTTTTTATACTTTGTTACCATTTGGTTTTTTAAAAGAAGTAATTTATTTGTGGGAGGAATAAAGACCCACATCTGATACTGTATATAATTTAAGCATTATTTATGGACTTTCAGTGAATGAGGAGGCACGTAATGCAGACTGGCTATAAACAGCTTTACTGGGGGAAACTGATCTCTCTTCTGCTTGCTTGCAACTAAACCTAAAGCAGTAACGATTCAGCTGCAGTGAAGAACCATCATAGGTAGGTAAGTGACATGAATCAGTAGGAAGCATCTGCTGTTCTTTAATATTCAGTGTATCCAGTGGAAAACCTGAATCACTCAAGGACATGGGGTTCCCATCAGAGGTGAACTAAAAGGGATTATAAAACTGTTGATCCATTAAATCTTATAAGAAATGGGAGGGATTTCACTTACAGCATCTTTAAATACTTCTTCGAATGGCTTTAACTGCAAACTGAATTTGTTCCTAACTCTGTAGCCAGTTTTAGGGAAGGATCATTACCAATCTGTGTTCTGGTTGGTACAACAGTTACCACTGGTAAGTCTGCATGCACTTCCTTGACCTCAGCGTGAAATTCCCTTTGGAAGAAACCAACAGTAATAATGCTTTCCCTTTGCAATCCTGCGCCCCTTCCCCTCCAATCATTTATGGGCCTCTGCAGTGCTGTAGCTCAGATTCAAGAGAGAGACTGTTTGTTGGAGAAATGTGACAGGAGCAAAGCTGGGCTGTTGAAGGTAAAGAATTGTTACTCTTACGTTGAGGTTAGCAAGGAGAGCTTAAATGTTTTATAAAAAGTGTATGAATTAAGTATGCAATTTGAAACAAATTGACCAAAAAAAGGGCAAAATGCCTTTGAAAATGAGGTTGACTCAATAAAAGGTTATTTTACATGCAGTTTGTTTTCCCCATTGACTGATACTGCCAAACTAAATGAGTCTGTGTAGAAGTTAAGTTCTACATACTTCATCTTTACTCCCCACCAACATATGGCAACCTTGCCACCCATAACCTCCCATCATCCAGGAGCTAAGAGAAATGTGCTGCTCTTTCATAAAGGCAAGGTTTTCCATGGAAGGTTTGCAGTCAGTTGTTACCCCATTGCACTTCAGTGAGGTTTGTTGTAGTAACACAAACGAACACCCCGTAGTGACAAAGTAGATGTACAAATCGGTTACTAAGTGTTGTGTTGCTGGTGTTTGAGGTGTTCAGGCAGAGGGTAGAGAACAGCCTCTTGAGCAGTGGCCTGTTCTAGCATCTTTCTGCATGCTCAGAATGTAGTAGCCTTTTGTAGTAAACATTTGAGGACAAAGAGCCTAACATCTGGAATGCAAAAATGATTCAGAGTCTTGGTTGATGGAAAGAACCTTTAAACAGAAAATCTAGGCTTAATGCAGATCAGGCTGAACAGCTTTTTGTGTAATGACCCATTTTGTGACAGTTCAGTATCTGAGAGTGGGCTGTTCCATGTGATGAAAACTGTCCTACAGCCCTTGTACTTCCTCGCCAGTTCTCCCTCCTAAGAAAGCCCTTCCTCCATAGGGTCACAAGTGCCCACCCCTGGTGTGTTTTACTAAGTCTCAGTTTCCTTGTGTCCTCCCACAAGCAGGAGCATTCAGCTGCACTGGCGTTACAGAAGTGACTTACTTGTGTGTCCAGTGTCGCACCACTCACTTCAGAGGCGGGACCCCGGAGAACTGCGGCAGTGGCTGCTGGGAGGGCCAAGGAGAGGGCAGTGAACTGCAGAGGATGCATCTTCAGTGTTCTTGTTCCCTCGTGCCTGCACAGCTGTAGGTGTGATAACATGTACAACCTTTCTCAGGTTAACACCATGAAGTAGCTACCCTGCTGGTAAGGCAGCCTGGCATAAGAAAGGGGCAGACAGCATCCCAGCCACAAACAGCCCCCAATGACTGTTGTTGCAGGCAGAGAAACCAGGATGTCTTTTTCCTTCACCAGAATCTCTGCATTCTTCCCATCCGCGCCTCATGTGCAGCTGACACCTGGATTGTGTCGCTGAGCTGGAAGTTCGATTTCTGCACACAGTTACTTTGGAATGGAGAAAAAGCAAAGAGAAGTTCATTTAACGCCCACACAGCAGGCAGCCCTCAGAGGGTCCCAGCACTATCAGCTGTAGCAAACAGGGGCAGTCACCAGCTTACACAGGCAAACCAGTTCACTCTCGAGTGCTAAAATTCCTCATAGACTCTCTAATCAGTAAACCCAAAGGGTGTTAAACTCCGTGTTATCCCCAGCCCCTGGGCTGGAGGGAGCAGTTAGGAATCACACATCAATCATTTAGTAACAGGCTGCTGATGATAATACGATAGGATCATACATGATGGAATTACAGTATCCTGAATGTAGCTTGTTTTCTAAACAAGTCCCCATGAAGAGCTCCATACCCTGGAATTCTCCCCAGTATAACAAAAGGGAAAAATGACAGGAGTGGAGACAGATGTATGGAGATTGTGGGAATATGTTCAAATTCACCGGAATTCCTGTTTTAAAGAGACTAATGAGCACAGAGGACATTCCAGGGAGAGCAAACAGTATGCAGTAAGCAACAGAGCAGAAACAGGAAGAGACAGACAGCTTTGCTTGTGATGTAGTGCTTTTATAATGTAAGATTCTGGACAAGCACCTGGTCTCTGAGAAAGCCAAAAGGAAAACAAATTAAATGGGAAGGACGTGATTTGTACGACTATAGCCAGAAATCAGTGCAGAGGATGGTCTCGACAGTCCTGAGTGCAGGGGCAGGGACTGGCTGCAGGGGCCTGTGCACAGGGAGAGGAGAAAGCATTCTAAAAACTGAATTGTGAAGGGGTTAAAAGGGAGGTGGGAATTCCAGGGGGAAATCCACAATCATGAGAGGTGGGATGAGCCATAGAACAGAATGAGAGCTTTAAGAGACGAGGATGTTGGTTAAAGATGGGGTTGTCAAAGACAAGGAGGAAAAAGCATCCTGGAATGCAAAGAAATACAAATCAGAACATGATTTAAAGTGGAATACTATGGAAGAAATGGGTCACTTACAGGGCATGGAACATGAGGGATCCAGAGGAAGATACAGCAGCAGGTGCAGACAAGGGTAGGGAAGAGGAGACGAGTAGTGGGGAAAAATTCCCAGTAAAACTTGCAGGAATACTCCAGGGGGCAATGGGAAGGTGATGGGAGGGGGGAGCAGGAAGAGCAGTTGCACTGCTGTGATCCTGGCACCAGTTTTTAAGCAAAACAATAGAAAAGGTGCTACTAAATTCAGTCAGTTTAGACCTACAGGATAAATAATTACAGCTCACAACGTGCTCGCTAACACCTTGTAACGTCTGCTCAAGCTTTCTGAAGAGGCTGCAAGGGAACTGCTGGCCTAACATAGCTTAGATGTGTCTTTAACTGTGTAAAGGTGCTTGGCTTAAGGAGCCACCAAATCCCAACACCGAGACATCATATGGAATTGTAACTTTCAGGAGTCCTTGTTAACGGAAAATCATTATAAATGGACTTCTGCTGGCATTCCAAATGCCACCAGACATCCATATTTGCGAGAAAATAATTGACAATACAATATAACTACTGACAGCATTGGCAAATGACATATATGGATCTGCAGGAGCAAAGACCCAGGTCAGTGACCAGCTGAACATCATAGTGCTGATGTTCATCTGGGAGCACAGGAGAGCAAGAAGGATGTAACACTTGAATACTGTTTGTACTTGGCACACTTCGCAAAGGGGGGTTGAAATAATGAGAAAGAAACATCACAAAAGACAGAATTCCTTGCTTTAATACCGGAATTATGATGTGATGTTATCCTCTATGTGAAGCTAAAGCCAACAAAGTGCACTGTCAGACAACGTAGCAAGGATCAGATGCCCATTTTTACCAGGAGTAGTTAACTGAGATTACTCACCCGAGGGTTCGAATGGCTGCTCCAGCTCTTGAAGGTGTATCTTGAAGGTATCTTCCTACACACATCTTAATCCAACCGCAAATGAGCAGGCTTGGTAGAAGCCGACAGATGAACTCTGATGCTCATTAGGGAGAGGCTTTGAGTTATTTCTCTGAAGTTACAATCTATGGAGAAGTTGATCAGAAACAGTAATAAAATTACTCCTACAGGGAGTGAAACCATCATTACTTCATGTCTGAATAATGAGGAGACCAACTGAAGCACTCACCAGCATCCATACAGTGTCTAATTGCAGGCAGGAGTAAAAGTGCTGATTAAGGGGAATATAAAGTGTAAACTTTAAAGACAAATTACTGCTTGTAGAAGGTTAACAATACTCAAGAGTAGATTCAAGGAGAGTAAGAGGAGCCACAAAAGCATCACGTAATAGAATCGTGGAGAAGCAAATGATGCTCAACTACATTAAATGGTAGAATGAAGGAATTTGGAAGAAAAAAGGCCCAGATAGATGCATCATGAAGACAATAGAGAAACAAATGAGCTAAGCAACTGGAAAATGAAGCTGAAAATGGAGTTTAATCAGATATTAAAACCAGTATCATTGACAGTCTGAAAAGTCACATAGGAAATAATGGATATTGCTCGGAAATCACAGGAGGAAGTGGAACAGGGAAAGATGATAAAGTCATTCCAGCATTTGAGGGGTGCAGAAGCCATCGAGAAAGCAACAGCCAGAGGGAGCAGGCCCCTGGGCAGCAGGCGGAGGGGAAAAGGAAGCAAATCTATGGATGGTGCAGGAATAAAACAGGGCTAACCCAGGTCAGAGTTAGGGAAATGAAGAGTTCCACTGGCTTCTGCACCTCTTCGTGTTCCAACATAGGGGGGAGAAAGTAAACAACCACCAGTCCCTCTCAACTGTGTGACTGAACATCCATGCAAAGCAAACCAGAAGAGGCCCAAGATTTACATCGATTATATACAAGTGATCATCATTCCTCTCTCTGCAGCCGGTTCAGTGAGCAAGTTGTCTTTGCTGGGAAATCCAAAGACTGAAGCCACATATTATAAACAAATGAAAAGTCATCACAATCAGTTTAATGAAGTGCACAGAATAGCAATTGATCATGTCAATAAAAATAAAACAATTAATTTTACATCAAGTGTGCTTTATTTCCTCCACAGGTATTCTGTTAAATAAAGCACCATATATATACTGCCAGGCCACAGCTAAAGAGGATTCTTTACAGAATCAAATTTCTTGTGGTTGTTTAGTATACAAGTAAACTTAATTTTTGATAATAAGAACCACAGCGATCTGAGGCAATCTGCCTCTATTATAAGGTACAAAACTGGCACAGAGGACACCATATTATACACAGTAAAAATGCCATAAGTTTAAATTACATCATCCAGGGCCAGGAGGCCCTGTTCTCCCAGACAGCCAATATTAAATGAAAGCCACTACAGTGAACTCTTAATTACATAAAACATACCCATTATCTGATTGCCCTTTAAGAAAGTGTACGGTAGATGCAAAAGAAAACAGAAACTCAAATGAAAAAGAAGAAAAACCAACCCAAATCTGGAGTTCTGCCTGACCAAGAAGGAAGCATAATAAATCTATCTTGCCATTCAAGCAGAGAGCACTGGACAAACTGAAGCACAAAAACAGAAATAAGCAAAACTTATACAAACAGCGTTTTTTGGGGGGCTGGAGGGGAAGGAAGGAAGGAAGGAGAGAAAAATAAAAGAAAGACTTAAAAGCAGACATGCTCCATCTAATGTCAAGAAGCAGCTTGGTTTCCTTTTCCAGATATCCTTGTGACCACGTGAATGGTAGACTCAATGGTCCTACACAGGATGTCTAAAATGTCATGCTGCGGCATGTGACTAAAGAGTCCTCTGGAATGGCCACAACTGATTGATAAACTACTTTCGGGGTCCTGGGATGGTAAGGCTTGACCATCACAGCCTCTCAGATCTGCGAGGTCGGATAAAACGGCTGAAATCGACGTGGAGGGAAACTCCGAGTCCTCCTCGGCTCCAATGGGATCCTTGGAAGTTTGCAGGTCTTTAAACTCTTTGCATTCTTCAAATTTACCGTGTCCTGCCTGCTCGTCCCCGTGCTGCGGCCGCGGGGCTAACATGATGTCTTCGGAAAATGAAGATGGAACTTCCATTCTGTACTCCTTGACAGAACTGTTCTCGGGGGAAGGAGGATCTTGCTCAGTGCCCGGGTCGATGATGGAAGAGTCCCGTGTCTCGTTATCCGAAGTGCTCGTCGGGGTCAAGGCCTCCCGGGGTTCAGTTTTTATGTCACTGATACAGCTATCTACAGTGTGCTCCTCGTCGCTGCTCACCCGCCGCCTCTTCACAGGAGTAGCTCCTTCATCATCTGCAAGGAACAGGGAAACTCGCTTAGGGAAACGCATGGTGGATGGGCCTCGGGTGACAGGGTCTAGTGTGAGTGTCCCTGCCCATGGCAGGGGTTTGCAACTGGATGAGCTTAAGGTCCTTTCCAACCCAAACCGCTCTATGGCTCTATGTTTTTCATGCCATACATACACCCAAATGTACTACAGTTTGAGGCATGGAATTGCCTAGAATTTTAGCTCCACAATAAAATAATACTTCTTGTGTAGCACTGGGGATTGAAGCCAAGAAACGGCCCGATTTACTGGGGTGAGAAAACAATGTGCACATTAATCTTGTGACAGTTTGTAAAACCTTAGTTTGAGCGACATTCAGAAGAGAAAGCAAACCTTTAGTTTTTCTTTCTTTGGCTTCTTGCTCTTGTAGTGAGTTCCTCTGTTGCTGACAAGTTCTACATTTGCTTAAAAGCTCTTGTAAGGTTGGAATCAGGGCTGAATTGAGCTGTTTGGGAGTGTGCACCGAAAGCAGCAAGGCAAGTGCTCGGAGGTCCTGAAAATACAGAAGCAAACCAATTTCACCAGCCTTATTTCAAACTCATGTTTGATCAATCCTACACAGAGATCTGTGCAACGAGCAGAGGCTTCATGTTCTGAACATCCAAAAGATCAAGTTCTAAATATACTTACACTACTGAAACTTCCCACTCATTACTAATGTGCTGACTTTAAGGTAGATCTGTCCTGAGTAGACAACAGTGCGCTGTTTAATGTAGGATGAAATCTGTTGCTGGGTTAGAATGTTTCTACCATTAACTATCTTGTTGGCAGGGGTCACATTTCCCAGCAGACAGGTGAGGGTACCAACAGCCCCCTCTTTGATTCGAGCTTGGCACATGGCACTGAGGAGTTTCCAGGGCAAATACGCTGTCTCCTAACCCATGCTAATACTTGAAGGGCTTGGAAAAGACTCACCCCGTTTAAAGTAGAGCTTGCTTTGGAAATTTCAACTCTCTGGTTGCTGAAGTCACATTCTAGGCTTTGATACTGATTAATTAGGTTTGTAATTAGAGTGTTGATTAAGTTGGCACAGTTTGCTTCAGAAAACACCTGCCCCTGGACCTGTGAAAAGAACGTATCTTGTTTAAACCACAACAAACACTGGAATGCATTCACTGAAATAGAAATGGTTGCTAAAAGCCCCGTACCTTGAGAAGGAAGTGGGTCAGGAAGGTGTACACAATGTTGTTGTTAAGAAAGGTCCTTTCATCCATCAGAATGCATTTTATATACTCTGCAAAAACCGGGTCTTCACAGAGGAGCTTCACACAGTTCTTGGACATCGGGGACTGGTGAAGAGACAAAGAGGAGATGGCAAAGTCATCCCTGGAGGTACAGCACTGCAGCATTGGACTGTTCTTACTGACAACTGTATTTCAGGTCAATCAGGTACCAGTACGTGGTACAAGTTAATTATTGTCAATTACTATTTCACATTCTCCTTTATGACATTTGCTCCATGGGAATGCCAGTTTATCACAATCAGTAAGGACGTGAAGGGCCAACGTCTCCTCATCTGTGAGCCAACATGCACTGGGCACACAATGATGTCCAGACTTGGAGATCTCCCAGTTTTCATTTCATCAGACCAGTGTTTAAGCTACACAAAAAGCTGGGAGCTCACCGAGGCAGGGTGCAGCAGCTTTTGTGCACTGCACAGAGCACCACATAACCAGTGTTACACTGTGTGCAGGTGCTGCCTCAGGTTTTGCAGGGCCCAGGTGTATTTACTTGATGTATCAGGTTTTATCACATGATAAAAAGCATCAGCAGAGGTATTTTCTATTCAAAATACTGCTAGTCGGGATGATTAAACAATCCCCACTAGTTACAGGTTGATCTCTGTTTCCCATTCACTGTATTTTGCCTGTGTTTCCATTCCGTTAGCTCTCAAACTCACTGACTCTTACCTGAGTCTGACAAAGCTCAGTCCAAAGCTTGGGGAATAGCGCAAGGTGAAGTGGCAAACCTTCATATGCAACTAGCACACCTGCAATGTTAGGAGAAGATAAGACAGCCTGAGAGAATTCACTTGGAGATACCCACCTCTTGGTAGCAGTAGTACCAAGGCACCGTATCGTTTCATAAGGCCACATTCTAAGCAGTTCTTACAATCAGAAAGACCCAGTGTGTGTGTGTGTGTGTGTGTGTGTGTTTTTATGGGACATTTAATAAGTAGAGGTATCCCTTCATTATTCTATGAAATGTAAAAAGCTGAAGAGCTGGCTTTAGTTCTGGGTTTGTCATCAGGTTATTTTATTACTGCCTCACAATTTCACCCTGTCAGTACAGAACTGAAAGGTTTGCAATGGTCAGGGGTTGGAACTGGATGATCTTAAGGTCCTTTCTAACCCAAACCATTCTGTGATTCTATTCTATGATTCTAATAGGTTTTTTTTTAAACAGCATGTAAAAGGGCAACCTTCCTTACCAGCCCTGTCACCACTGTTATCTTTATCATTAACACAACCTAGAGCAATTTTATCACTAACACAACCTATAGCAGTATTAATAATGTCAGAGTTACAACCAGAAAAGCGTGACCAACAATGAGCAGATGGGTGGGTTCAGGGGATCAAAAGAACATTGCTACTATCACTGCTCTTTGGGCAAGATTAATTTTGTCTAGAAGGGGTATTTAATCATAGCCAGCCAGCTTCTACAGGCAGAGGAAACAAAAGCAGCAGGTATTTGCAGGAGGTGGTTCATCCTGCTTGAGCTATGTAAGCATCAGAAGACCGAGTTTCTCTTGGAAGCAATCTCTGTCTCTCCACAGAGACCAGAGGAAGATCTGGCTACATAGGTACCTTTTAGACAACTGAAGTGAGATGTTTTCCAGTGTCTGTGTCCCTGTAGTAACTGTTTGTGTGGCACTGGGGTCTGTGCCCCTGCACTTACCGCGCTGGGTAACTCGGCTCATCCTGGGTCTGTGGTGGAAGGAATTTAAACCCCCCACACTATGCCTCTGGAGTAGCACATGGATGTAACAGGCCAACTCAAGGCAGGACGTGGTGCTGCAGAGCCAGCTGAATGGCTGGAGTCATCAGATAAAGCACAAAGACCTTGTTCTCACCCCAAAACCAGGTTTACATTGTGACAGCAGGAAACCCAAATACTGGTGGTCTCTACTGGCAGAGCTGAAACAAGTATTGAGTACAAACTACAGGATTGAGTGGTTGTAACTGTAACTGACTTGTGATGGTTCAAAAAACTATGGGGTAAAATCAACCCAGGTTGATATGAACAGCACTAGCATCATCTGGATGATCATGTACACCCCTGGGCAAGCTCCCAGTAAGTGCCATTAATTGCATGTCACTGTTGAGGATTCAGGATCTGATCCAAAGCCATTTAAACTGCCAACCAAAAAATAATGCAGCTTCAGTGAGCCCTGTATTAACCTCTAAATGTGGAAGGAGACTGAATTCTCACTGGTTGCCTCAGCTCCTCTCTGAACAGTCATGTAGGTAAGACTGCAATACATCATACACACCAAACCACACTATTTATGGATACAAAATAATGTCCAGAACAATACAGATTCTGAACGTAAGATGTAGTGGAGAAGTGCTCACAGTTATCACAGAACAAAATCCTTTGGCTGTTTCACCTTCATACTTACTCATTTTAACTAAAGTTTCAGTAAACTTTTCACAGTTGATTGCAACTCGACAGAGTAGGTGGATGAACTGATGATAAGAAAAGAAGTAGTCTAGCAGCATACGATCGTAAACATCATCTTTGCCCTGAAGATTTAAGAGAGCTTCATTTAAACTACATAAGCAACTGGACAGCAACCAGGTTTCCTAAGCATCCAGCTTAATGTCACTGCACTTGTCTGATCATGTACTAGAGGAAACCCCAACGGGCGTTTCCAGGTGTAACCTATGTCTCTTTGCTTTGGCAAGCACAGCAGGGAGACTGGAGGAGGGATGGCAAAGCGATTCCCCCACCAGTGAGAACTTTCAGTGTAGGATTCTGAATCGACAGACTGAGAAGGTGCCAAGCTGTGTGAATCCCACATCTTGGAGATGACAAGGACGCAGTGATTTTATATCCCATACAGATACTTAGATACATACACATGACTGCTTTTTAAATCATCGCTTGTCAGTTATGATCTGTGGAAGTCAGGATTTTCTTAAGGCCAAGCTTCACAAGCTTTCAAAGCAGCTTTTTCAGGAATGCCTCAAACCAAATGATAAATATATGCCATGGGTTTCGTTTGCCAATAATTGTCATGTATCTTGGATGCATACACTTAAAATGGCATCAGGTTCTGGAGAGCAGACAGCCAAAAGGAAATCTCAAAAACTCAAGCAAATGAATGGAGCCTCATACAAAATGAATGAAAAATAAGCATGCACAACCACAGGAAGCTGTAACCATGGATGTGGTTTGAGGGGCTTAAAAATCTCCTGGTTCCTAATGTATCTGAATTCATTACAAATACTGCGCCAAGGAAGTTGTGGCTGCCCCATCCCTGGCAGTGTTCAAGGCCAGGTTGGACGGGGCTTGGAGAAACCTGGTCTAGTGGAAGGTGTCCCTGCCCGTGGCAGGGGGTTGGAACTGGAGGAACTTTAAGATCCCTTCCAACCCAAACCATTCCCGAGTTTTTAAGTTCCAATATTTACATTATTTAGCGTTGCATCCACGACCTCTGGATACACAACAGAAAAATACCACTACAGACGATTTCTGGCTCTATGCGTGTTTTAAAAGCTTTGGTTACACAGTAGACTTGATGGTGCACAAATATACACAGCATCGTTCTGAAAGCTTTAAAAAAGAAGGGTTACTTACCCTACAGTAACCGTGCTTCTTCGAAATGTGTTGCCCACACAGATTCCCATCTACGTGCACATAGGCCCCATGTGCAGGAGATTGGATTCTTTCTGAATAGCAGTGTCCACTGGGGCTGTGCCTGCACCCAGTGTGTCCTTGCGACCACTGTACCTGAGGGCATAAGGGGTATGGCGGCTTCAACCACCACTCAATTCCTTCACCCATAAGAATCCCCTATGACAGGACTTGGAGTCAGCACAGGAGGAGGAGGACCACAGAATCTGTGTGGACAAAGCATCTTGAAGAACCACAGTTACTGTACAGCAAGTAACCAGTTCTCCTTCTTCAAATGATTGTCCATACATATTCCTTTTAGGGTGGGATTCACCTTACCTGACTTTAGCTATCTAAAATCTAGTCATTTCAGTATTCCCTGCAGTCAGTGGAGAGACAGACTCCTCTGGAGGAACAGTCACCCCATCAGACTTGGGGGCCTAGGTCAGGAAGGAGAGGGACTATTTGTCTCCTTCCACAGGTAACTGTTTAGCACCATTAACCACAGAAAGAGCCAGACACCGACCTTTTAGATAGGCAAAGTTATGTGAGCTGAATCCCACCATTGCTGCACCTGTAGTAATGGGATGTTGTGAGTGACTACAAAGTAGCCCCACTAGAGCTGGCATCCCATCAGGAAGCCCACAGATGTGACAGTGACAGACTGAAAGCCCTGTACCCTACTTCAGGTGCTGGTATTTCACCCAAACAAAGAGCAGATCCCACTTCAGTCCTGCTGAATGGACTCTACCAAAACCTGAAGGATCTACTCAGGTGCCTGGTAATAAACCTTAACACAGCTTGAAACCCATTTGGACAGTCCCTGGGTGGCTCCTGAATTGTCTTTATAAATGCCACAAGCAGACTGGGAGAGTTTTCCTGAATACAAGGTCCAACCCCTTCTCATGTCTGGAATATGAAGCTGTGTGTCACCAAGGGCAGGGAAATGGTGCTTCTGGAGTGCACATCTAGAATGGAGTATATGAGGACAACACATCTTGAAGAAGAATTACGCTTTGCTTACAAAGAAAATATAAATGCATCATGCTACTGGATTCTTGTTATACTTCTAGAAGATATGGGAAAACAATAGAGAAATGGCTACTGATAAGCCCAAAGCTTTACTTACCTTGCTGGCTTCCACCATGGTGGGCAAGAGGCACATGTTAAGTTCAGGACGTGGAGGACGAATATTGCTTTTTCCCCCTATTAATTTCAAATTTTCACGACATGGAAAATAAGGTCCAAGAGACACTGTAGTGTAAGTTAGATAAAACAGGGATAGATTAAAAAGGTCAATATTTGGCATCAGCAAGGAACACGATAGAGTAATAATAGCGTAAGAGAACTTCAAAATACAATCACTGAAATACCTACTTGGGATATTACTGTGGTGGTATGTACAATGATTGTGCTGTAGAAATGGAACCAGAGTATGTAGGAAATCATGAGGACTTAAAAGTACAAGCTCCTTGAGGACATCTACAAACAAAAAGTTGTTTTTGCTATTACATATTGTTATTTCTTTAACAGCAAACAGTTTAACTTCAGGCTCATGCATTTGCAAACTCATTTCTGTATCACTCTTGCTGCACTTAGTGTGCACCATGGAGGTAGGCTCTAGTGTGAGTAACCATGGCGTGAACACCCCTAAGTCAAGATTCCCTTCACCTCTGCCACTGGGGGAAGACCTGCTCAGTGGTAGAGCAACCACCAGCGAGAGGGGTGCCAGCTTGTAGAAAGTAGCAGCTCAGTAAAATTACCCTCTTTTCTTCTTAAACATACTGGGTTTGATGCCTCTAAACTGTTAACTGGCAGTGGTCAGGAGGGCAATGAGAAAGGTACTCAAAATAAGGGGAAAATGCACAAAAATCAAACACAAAAAGTAATTTGGACACAGTTTTAGGCCTTTGTCAGCAAGCATAAAAATGCAGATTATATCTATTAAATAGTATCAAAAAAGCCCAAAGTAGAACAAAACTAGATCTTTGTGAACTAGACCTTGTAATGCAAGAGAGACACATCTGATGTCTACATCTACAACTTAGAAAGACAAATCCATTCCATTCTACAAGCTATTCAAGCTTTACTGTTGTTCTTATACCTCCCAGTAACAAATCATAAAGCACATAAAAGCTGCTATTCAGACCAACTCAGCCACCATGCACCCTTCGAGTGGAGCGTTAGTATTTTAATGTCAGACTTGGGATTTGACTCTAAACTCACTGACACCTGAATTCAGGAGTTATTATCCCTTAACATGCCCCTTATGAGGGAGAAAACTGGTCTCTCAAAACTAAAGCTGACTTGTTGGGGGTTGGAACTAGATGATCTGAAGGTCCTTTCCAACCCAACCATTCTATGTTTTTGGCTATGATTTTTGTGCATGTCTACACGCCCAGGGAAGAGGGAATACTAATTTTAACCTGACAAACCCAGGATTATTTAGGACAATGGCAATAGAGACGTATTGACAAAACCAACCCCAATCTACAGAGTATCTAGGAAGCATCTGCAGTTGCAAAAACGTGATTTCAATCTCAAAGTGGGTAACTGCACAGAGCAAGCCCTCCCTGGCTGCAGTTACGCTGTTCCAACTTACCGATACAAGCATTCCGAAGCTCCGGAGGACTGTAGGAATTCAGCAGAGTTAAGAGCTTATGGGCAAATTCAATTCGCTCCTGCCACTGAATGAGAGCTTGCTTCACATCTGCAGGGACAAAACCCAGAGCAATTCCTTGAGTTCATTTCTCATTAAATAAAGCAGAGAATTTTACTGCTGAAGAATCTCTATTTCTTCCAGCATGATTTTAACCCATCTAGGTACCTGTTATATCTCACTTGTCTACTGCTCTTAAATTTGCTTGATCTAGTTTCATATTCTGCTAACAAATAATTAAGTACCAATTTAACAACTTCTAATAATCATATCCCCCACTGTAGGGGAAGTTTTTAAACACAGACAATAATCAAGATAAAATACTGGGGTTTGGGTCATTTGAAGAGTTATAATCAAACCTTTTCTTTGAAGATATGGACGCGTGGACTTAAGAACTGAAAGGAAAATAGACAGAAGTTCTACCAGGTCTCCAGTCACATGGCAAGCTGTAGCCTCATGGTACATCATGTGCAACGTGTTGAAGGACTGCAAAGAAAAAATAGCCAAAGCCTTTTATTGACACATTAACAGACTTGTTTTACTTGTTATCATTTCTCCTTCTATCCTACAGAGACCACTCTGACATTTATCTGATGCTCAAACAAGATGTACCAAAATGTACGGTGCCAGATGCAATCACAAAATTACTCAAAGATAAAGACGTTTTAAAAGAGAGTAATTCTGAGTTCAGAATTAGGATATTTACCAATAAAGAGTGGGGAACAGGGAAAGGGGACAGAAAGGGAGGAGAAAAGAGAGAGAACAGATGAATAATCAGGTATCTTTTGTAACAACCAAATACAACTGTTGATGCGGACATGAGGTTCTGGTAACGATGAACACCGGGCAACCTTGTATGAGTGGTTAAATTGAAACTTCCCTTTTTGTTCTTCTCATCTGACCCATACAGAGTCACGTCAGATCTTTATCATGTGCAGGCCAGAGGGAAACTGCATTTGTGAAACGTATGGTAACATCAACCATACATTTACTGGTTTAACCTGTACTAGAGGAAACCCCTACAAGTAGCTACCACCCATCTCAGCTCAGGAAATGGGTGTTTTGGTGAGCACAATCCAATACAGCTGAGAGATATTTAATACCAGCCTTAGGTTGTTTTCAAGGTAAAAGCTTTATAGTAGTGGCTGAAAAGAATGACAAAGTTTTCACACATTTATCTAAGACCCAATATGCAAAGCATTATTTGAGAGAGTCTTTTTATATACCTGTAATCCCAATCTTTCTGTGCCAACATACAAAGTGATATTAGGGATGTGTAAAGACAGGCATAGGCATGCGAATTTGGGGGGAAAAAACTAAGATTAATATAGATGCTAGCCATTTGTCAAAGTGCTGCTTAAGGACCCACACTATATGACTGTACATCAGAGAGATTATTTCTCCTTTATAACTGTAATATCTTCTGGGCATCTGTGATTTACAGAAATACTGGGAAGGAAAAGCAGCTTGTTTCCAAACTGCAGAAATTCCAGCACAAGATGTGAGGGAAGATATTTAATCTGCTGATATTTTAAAGGTAAGAGAACAGTAATCTCACTGCCTGTAACACAAATCTTGACATGTCATTTTCATATTACAGTGACACTAAAGGACACGTGGCCAACCCTGCTAAGTGGAAAACTTCTCTGGATGGTCCAAATCCTTGATCCAGTGTTTTCCACCACGCAAAACACTTCTAGTGAACAACTGAACATACCAGCCCTGGTTATTTCAAGCTCTAAGGCAACACTAGTTTTATCCAGTTTCTCAAAATGTTTTACATAGGATAAATGCATCTTATGTTACACATTATTCATAAACCTTATTAGCCTCTGTCGGTATGGATCAGGCTTAACTAAGCTGTTAAAGAAGTTCTTTTTATACATATATATGCATCTTAGTCTACTTGCAAATTTCATGCATGGGTCAAGTTATAGCTCAGTTCCTAACTTTTTAGCCCATGCTTTTTGAATGTAAGTGTTTACAAGACAAAGAGGAACAGATATTCTGCAGTCATTAACTACACTTAAGTAATCAATAGCCTTACATTTATAACAAGCTCCTGAAGATTTTTCAGATAGCACTGCAGTGTCTTCATCTTTCTACCTCATTATTTTGTAATTCCAGCTTTTTCTGTCACACTTTTCCCCGGAAAATACAAACCAGTGATGTAAAAAAAGTTAAGAGAATTTTGTATATAAATCATATAAAAATGGGATTGGAATAAATCTCCAAGCATCACTCAGTGCATCCACGTGCCTTAAGGCAGACTAAATATCTGTATAGCCTTGACAGGTGTTTGCATCAAGTCCTCCTGACAACTTCCAGTTGTGCTGGCTGGCACTTTCTGACGCAATCCATTCCAATGGCCACAGCTACCCACTGGTCTTGCACCGTGGACTTCCACCAGTTTACCATGTCTCCCAGACCACACCGTTGTACATCTGACAAGAATGAGCTGCACCTATTTATACACTTTCTCCAACACATCCAGACAAACTCAGTTTTATTCTTGTACTCAAAAGGAGCTGCGTCCTTCCCCATTTTGCACTGCCAGTATATTTCGTAAACACGTGTTCTCATTCATCAACTCCATAATGGAAGTGTTGAATGGAATCCAAGACTATTTTTTTTCCCCTCTATTTTGAACTCTGGTCTGCTCTCATGGCCCAAATACCCATATACAACTGAAATACACTGTATGTGCTCCAGAAACGCATTTTAGGTTTAGTCTCATCAGAAAGAATTTCAGCTTGTCTATTCCCAGACCACTCCTCCTTGCAAACAGAAGCACAATAGGTAGGAAGGGTAGGGAGAACTGCCTCAAGTGCCCAGAAACATTAATCACAATTGCACCTGAGGATCCCTTATTTCTGCATTTTAACCTGTTGTCTTAACACTTCATAACTAGTAATAATTGTGTGTCTGTGCTCAGCTGATCAAAAAACAAAGAGAATGACACCAAACCAGCACTAACTCACTCCTCTCAACATCATCTGTTGGTGGCTTTCCTTGTGTCTTGAGAACCAGGCAAGCATTGTCCTTATCTTCTTTTTACTACTAAAGAAATCTTACTGAAGACAACAAGGGAAGTATCTATGTGAAGAAGGCCAAGACTGATTACTTCCTATTCATGATTTCTCTTACTGGTTGCACCTTTTTGCATAGGCTTAACTTGCATTCCATATGATACCACACTAAACCAACTGATTCTATGAATTTAAAGCAAACAAGTTGTTGGGAAAGAAGGAATGACTTGATGAGAAAGCGAGATGTTTACTAGTATTAAATAACAATTTACCTCAGTCATCAGGATCAATCCTCTATTGAACACAACAAGAAGTCTGTCTTCATCAGATTCTAATAATATTCTGAAGGCACTAGGAAAAAAATCCAAATATTGAGAACACCGAAAATTACAAATCATCTTGTCATAGTTCAGGATTCATTTTAAAATGCCTCTGATGTCAACTTCCCATTAGCCAAAGTGATTTATGAACAACCTTTACAGAAATATTTCCCACATAAAGTCTGCAAAAATGCTAAAAATGAAGGAAAATAAAATACTTCAAAAGATGGAAGTTTATGCTGGTGAAATGATCTGCTTAAATAGGGTCAGTTAAGCATATACTTGGACTTCCAAATGTATAAAAAGGTTTCTGACAGAATATTTGATGCTTACAGCAGAACAGAAACCTCCAATTTTGATCCATTTAGTGTCATACTGAAAATACCCAAACACCAGTTTCAGATGTACAACTAAGGCTAGAAATGAAAAACTGCTTGAAGATATGATACAATGAGACTCTGTCCCACAGGCACAACTCCTAAAAACCATTTCTGCCCCCAAATAACAAATGTCAATGACAGCAGCTCAAATTACTGCTTTCCCCATCTAGACTGGTCATGGGAGGCTGAGAATGGAATTTCAGCTTAAATGCTGAAGTAGGACATCAAGTGATTTGGTTTTAGGTTCTTCCCAAGGGCTCTACTGATGCAATTTTGTTATTGTGTTTCTTTTTGACTCCCAACAATATACATCTTGGTTTACATCTTTTGTGGTAAAATATCTACTTAGTTTCTGGATTTTCAGCTGATGAAATATTCTCAAATAAATTATATTCACAAACAATGGATTTGGGAAAAAACCCCAAACCTATAATTGTAACATTCTGTTTGCTCACTTCTGAATAAAAGAGTACCCCAAACTTTTCCCAAAAGAATAGATATCTTTTCCAAAATGCCAACACTAGTTTTTAGGGCACACTTTGCATTGGGTAAAATACAGTTCTTATTGAAACAGAACTGATTATTTCAGTACAAGTTCACCTCGACCGTACCTTATTAAAGTCGTCCAACAAGACCGTCCGTCCAAGCAGCGCAGGTAACAGCTTATGGTTGTTTTCTTAAATTGCTTGATGTCTTCTATCTCCTCCTCTCTCATGTCTGGTCTCTGAGCTACAAACAGCTGCATGAGGTTAAACAGCTCTTCTACTGCCTGAAACACACAAAACATTAGGTTAGAGTAACCTCTCTCAGTGTGTTATGGTTTATATCTATCTCACATTATGTACTGTGTATTGTTTCTGCTGAGGAGCATGTAGAACTAAGCGTGTAGAAGCAAATTTAGATGGGAACACATTCTTAAGCATTACAACAAAGTTCTAAAATCAGCAGACAACATTTTAACCTTAAGTAATTAAAACTAAATGGTTCTTACAAGCTAAAACTGTGACATGGGTATTTCTCACCTATCTCGACCATAGTTTGCTTACTGTGTGGATTAGGACACAGATATTGGAGATAACCCTTTTGAACCTGAAATGGATGTTTTGAGACTTCTTAACAGCAGAGCCCATTGTCCATATACCTATATTAAAAAATTATATCTGAAATCCTGATCCATGTGACCAAACTTCCCAGCTTTCCTTAAAGAATGCAGGGGGGCATCTTCATCATTCTCTGATGAATATTACATTCTAAGTATCAGAATTCAGAAGGTTGCTTATGCTAAAACTTGCTGAAGCCTCATATGCATGGGAAACACTAAACACCAGTGGAGTAACTAAAGGCTCCTTTTAGACAATCTGAGCCTTCCAAGGGGAGATGCAAACAATGAAAGCAGCAGGACTACTCACAAGGCTGTCAGACTGTAACTTTACTCAGGGAGCTGAATGAGACCAAAGCTCATCACAGAATCCCAGACTGGTTTGGGCTGGAAGGGACCTTAAAGTTCATTCAGTTCCAATCCCTCCCATGGGCAGGGACACCTTCCATTAGAGCAGGCTGCTCCAAGCCCTGTCCAACCTGGCCTTGAACACTGCCAGGAATGGGGTAGCCACAGCTTCTCTGGGCAACCTGTTCCTCCTTTCCACAGTGAAGGAAAACTTTGTATTGTTTCTGTCCTTGCACACCCATAAAGGACCCCAAGGCAACATTTGCTAAGTAATCACTCAAATCCACATACTTTGGCTCTTAGAAACTTTGTAAGCCTGTTTTTTCACCATTACACATGGACCATTTTAGCTGGCATCTCTTCTCTACTGCAAGTGTCATAATGTTGCAGACAGTGCAACTCTTGGTGTACCAATGCTCTGCAAACATTGTCCAGGAGTGTTCCCAAGGTGAACCCCAGGCCCGTCCTCCATTTGCCTGCCAGGAAGCTCAATACTAGTGCTATTCCACAAGCTTAAAGCCAAGAACAAACTCACTGGGAATTCCTCCAGCATAGCATGTTAGAATGCAACACACTCCTCTCTTGAGACCACATTAAAGGTACCTTTTGGTATTCATTTACTTACCCCTGGGTACTGACTGGCGTGTGGTGTGAGGTTCTTGAAGGCCCACTGGATGTTCTGGTGTGAAGCCAGCTGCCTCGTGAACGCAGGCGACTGCTCGCAGCAGAGGCGCAGGATGCCGTAGTAGGCAGGCAGCATCCCACGGTTGAAGAGCACCACATCCTGGTCATCATGGTCTGCGAGGATGTAATTGAAGGCAATGTTCTTTGTCACCACGGGGTTCTGTACAATAAGGCGGACGTTCTCCGGACAGTCGACACACACGTTGTACCAAAAAGACAGCAAAGCCTGTTTGTTGTGGTTGGTGGCTATAGCCGGCTCAGAAAGTTTAGGCTGGAAAAGGTTCCATAAGTCCATGAAGTAAGTAGAAAACATGAGTTTCTCAGTTTTGGAGATCAAACAGTATGTCATGAAACTGAAGTAGGGCACAAGTTTTGTGGTGCCATGAACAGCAGCATCAACATACAGCTTAGCTCTTGAAAGAAGGCCAAGGAGCACGTTGTAGACTTGATGAAGAACTACTGTAGTATCTGGGCTGAGGGGAAGGTCGCGGGTAGGGATGTGCAAAGAGCGGGTTGATCGGAACATCTGACGGAAGGAATTGCTTGGAATAAGCGACACCAAGAGATAGGCTGCAGCTTCAAACGAAAACAAATTTGTTACACCTTTGAAAGTGACACACATGCTTAACAGCCATTTAAACACAAGTTACATCATATGTTTCATTCACAGATTTCAAAGCATTTTACAGAATCTGGTATTACTACATTCACACTAGAGCCGAAATAAAAATAACCAGAGTGGATAAGGCTAGCACAAAGCATGCTGAAAGTGGTGCTGAGATTTGCTTTAGGGCCTCTTCCCCCATGCTCCCGCCTGCTGCTTGGTTCTAACTGTTCTAAAACAGCGTATCCAACACAGAAATGCAAACCCAGTTTTCAAGGACTAAGCTGTCTACTGCTTGATCAAGACCTCATTACCTCCTCAGAGATGTTTATAATCAGTCTGTTGTAAAGCTGTACCTCCAGTTTCCCTCAATCACAGAAAACCTATCAAAGTCCCCTGTGGCCTGTTACTGCGGAATTGGGAAAGGCTGAGAATGGGATCTTGCAGTCTGACAGTGTGACTCCTGGCAGAACAAACTAGAGCCAGGACACCCTGGAGCTGGGAAGAAAAGGCTGCTTCTCCTTGACCCACAGTTCAAAGGCCTCAACTGACAATTACTCCTCAAGAGGTGAAAGATGAACATGAATTAGATATAAGGAAGAAGTTCTTTACTGTATGGGTGGTGAGGCACCTAACAGGTTGCCCAAGGAAGCTGTGAATGCTCCATCCCTGGCAGTGTTCAAGGCCAGGTTGGATGGAGTCTTGGGTGACACGGTTTAGTGTGTGGTGTCCCTGCCCA